>JAPQNM010000216.1:175000-192500 GCA_029783475.1 Metacarcinus magister
GATGGTAGGACTGAGGGCTTACCTTTAGCTGCAATTTCTGCTAGCTTGATCTCTTTCTCCCTCTCAGCTTGTGCTTGTCTTTCTTCTCTTTCCTTCTCAGCTTGTCTTTCTTCTCTTTCTCTTTCCGCTTGTCTTTCTTCTCTCTCAGCTTGTCTTTCTTCCCTTTCGTTTTTCTGTTGTTCAAGGATCCACTGGCCAATTTCCTTGCCCTGCAGACCGAGGGTTTCACCCTGCTCCTTCAGTTCTTGAAAGGAAGACATGGAGAAGACCACACAGAGAACACAATACAAAACAAAAAATTGGACAACACCTCACGTGCAAAAATCTGGCAAAAGCAAGAGTTTGACGGCAATCAAAACACTCATAACATTACTCCCGGGCCTCAGGTAGCAACGGCGCGCAGCAGCGACTTACAGATAACAACCCACAATCTGTAAAATGATAATAAATAATTGGTAGTTCTTATCCTGGCGAGGTCGCCAATATGTCAGGGCCGAGGTGACTACCAATTAATATTATCTTTTTATAGAGTTGTATTGCGTCCTTCAGCTTGGTAGGCCTTCTTTCCTTGATGAATAGGCGTATTTCTGCTGATAAGGAGGACAAAAATTGGTCAAAGATGATAAACTCCCTTAAATCAGCATAAACATTGGCCACAGAGGAAGACTCAACCCAAGAATCAAACATCCTCGATAACTGGGTAACAAACTGATGGTAGTTCTGTCCTACTCTAATCTTGTTTGACCTGAAATCCACCCGGTAGCCATCTGGAGTTTTACTGAAGCCTGTTAACAAGGCTTGCTTCAGTAACTCGTAATCCTCAGTGGTGGATGACGGAAGGGGACGTGTAGAGTTCGGCAGCTTTACCAGTAAGGAGGCAACCCAGACGAACGGCAAAGGTATCTCTGGGTAAAACCAGCATCTCGGCCACACGCTCAAACCTAGTTAAATAGGTGGCAATGTCCTCTTCATCCTTGTATGGTGGTAGACTAGGTCTGGAAACAGGATCATGTGATGGTAGGACTGAGGGCTTACCTTTAGCTGCAATTTCTGCCAGCTTGATCTCTTTCTCCCTCTCAGCTTGTGCTTGTCTTTCTTCTCTTTCCTTCTCAGCTTGTCTTTCTTCTCTTTCAGCTTGTCTTTTCTTCTCTCTCCTTCTCTCTCTCAGCTTGTCTTTCTTCCCTTTCGTTTTTCTGTTGTTCTACGATCCACTGGCCAATTTCCTTGCCATGCAGACCGAGGGCTTCACCCTGCTCCTTCAGTTCTTGAAAGGAAGACATGGAGAAGACCACACAGAGAACACAACACAAACAAACAAAAAAATTAGACAACACCTCACGTGCAAAAATCTGGCAAAAGCAAGAGTTTGACGGCAATCAAAACACTCATAACATTACTCCCGGGCCTCAGGCAGCAACGGCGCGCAGCAGCGACTTCAGATAACAACCCACAATCTGTAAAATGATAATAAATAATTGGTAGTTCTTATCCTGGCGAGGTCGCCAATATGTCAGGGCCGAGGTGACTACCAATTAATATTATCTTTTTATAGAGTTGTGGGGAAGAAAAATCATGGAGTATGATACCCCGAATATATTTACACACACACAAATAGCAAACAATAGGCTAGAAGCCAAAATAAATCACCAACGACGAACTGCTCGTAAACAATTACCAGAGCAGGGGTATGACACCCAAATAACTCCCTGTACAGCTGTTTGGAGGGTGAGATGCGTGACAGCAACACTCGGCAACGTAGATTGCTCCTCAGACAGCAGGAAGGGTCGAATGGTGTAGGTACAGTTGAAGGGCACACTGGAAGGGAGCCCAAGTCTCCAGAAATGCCTTCGGAAATGTTGAGAACCAGCAGCAGGTGGTGAGGTGTTGTCAGGTGTGAGAGCTGAGGCGTTCTGTCCTTCTCCAAGCCGGTGGCGTGGAGCTTGGCTCGGTTAGACTACCCCCATACCCCTGGACAAGGGGGTGGGGTAGTGGCGGGGAAAGGTGGTGAACAAGCGCCGGCAGACGAGAGTGGTAGTTCAACCACTAATTAGGGGAAGACGAGGCAGGTGCAGTTCCTCACAGTCAGCTAAGGGAAGGGTACGTCCAGTACCTCTTCAACCGTTACCTGTCGTAACTGAACCCTTCTAAAGAGTTGCCATTGACTTGGTAGGTGCCTTGTCTCCACCATCTTCTGAAGGGCACCGTTACATTGTAACTCTTATTGATTTCTCCACTGGGTTTCCAGAAGCCATGCCTCTTAAAGATATTGACACCATATCTGTATCTGAAGCTCTGCTAACCATCTTCGCCAGAGTGGGAATCCCCAGGGAGATCCTTTCCGACCGTGGGACTCAATTTACTTCCCAACTTATGGCAGAGTTACACAAACTACTGGGAGTAAAACCCATCTTCACCACGCCTTTCCACCCCAGCGGAAACGGGCGAGTTGAGCGGCTGCACGGTACCCTGAAGTCTGCCCTTCGGAAGCTGTGCTCTGATAAGCCCAAGGAGTGGCATCGTTATTTAATCCCTACTTTGTTTGCCCTCAGAGAGATCCCTAACGACCGGACTGGATTCTCTCCTTTTGAACTCCTCTATGGCAGGTCAGTGCGGGGTCCCCTCTCGGTGCTCCGTGACCTATGGGAAAACCGTAGGATCCCAGAAGATGAGAGATCGACCTTCCGTTACGTCATCGAGCTACGGAAGAAACTGACCGAATGCGCCCAGCTTGCTGCCAAACACGCGGATGTGAGTATCGCCCGGTATAAGTCTTACTTTGACGTAAGATCTCAAGACCGTCAATTCCAGCCAGGCGATGAGGTATTGTTACTACTGCCTAGTGACTCCAGCAAGTTGTTGGTTGCTTGGAGTGGCCCTCACAAAGTTTTGGAAAAACGGGGTAAGGTGGACTACTTGATCGACATGCCAAGAGGACCTAAACTTTACCACGCCAATATCCTCAAGAAGTACCACCGGCGGGCCCAAGTTAACCAGCTACAAGTCCTCGACGAGATTTCACCTTTAAGCGAGCCCGAGGAAAAGGGTAAGTCATCCTATTTGAGTGAGGGTATTGATGATTTACCTGAGCTTGCTTTAACACCTGATGGTCCAACTAATGCTGAAGAACCTGTCATTAGTCCTGCTCTCACTTGGAAACCAGTCTGCTCAGGTTGAAGACCTGTTTCTCACATACCAGTCTACTTTTTCGGATCAACCTGGCTGCACCAAGACTGTCGAGCACGACATCACCCTCACTACAACGGAGAGAATACAAGTCAAGATCTACCCGGTGCCAATCCATCTCCAGCACTACTACCAGGAAGAGGTTGAGCAACTGTTGAGTCAAGGAATCATCCAACCTTCAACCTCTCCACACTGCTCTCCGGTTATCATGGTCAGGAAGTCCGACGGTACGTATCGGATGGCCATTGATTACAGGTTACTCAACTCTGTTACTGTTTTCAATGCTGAACCATCCTGCAGTATTGAGACAGAGCTGCATAAGTTCGTTGGTGCTGAGTTCTTCTCAGAGCTAGATTTGAGTAAGGCATATTACCAGGTTCCACTTTCTGCCAAAGCTCGACGCTTCACTGCGTTTCCCACTCACAAGGGCCTGATGGAATTTACTCGGATGCCTTTTGGTCTTGTTACGGCCTGTGCCAGGGGTGCAGGGGTATGACACCCAAATAACTCCCTGTACAGCTGTCTGGAGGGTGAGATGCGTGACAGCAACACTCGGCAACGTAGATTGCTCCTCAGACAGCAGGGAGGGTCGAATGGTGTAGGTACAGTTGAAGGGCACACTGGAAGGGAGCCCAAGTCTCCAGAAATGCCTTCGGAATGTTGAGAAACCAGCAGCAGGTGGTGAGGTGTTGTCAGGTGTGAGAGCTGAGGCGTTCTGTCCTTCTCCAAGCCGGTGGCGTGGAGCTTGGCTCGGTTAGACTACCCCCCTACCCCTGGACAAGGGGGGGGGGTAGTGGCGGGGAAAGCTGGTGAACAAGCGCCGGCAGACGAGAGTGGTAGTTCATCCAATTCCATCGCAAATTCTTAGTTTGTGAGATATTCAATGTTTTCTGTGAGACCTCTTCGAAAAGTAAAGTTTAGTTTGGTTTGAACAAGGTTCCGTTATTTGTCAATGTAGGTTAAGGTTTGGTTAATTTAGGTTATGTTATTTTAGGTTCAGGTAAAGATTCGGAAGACGACCCAGATTGTTTTTTGGACAAAGCAAATTTTTTCTGATAGATTTTGATGTGTTTTGAATTAATCTGATGTATATTTGCTATGCCAGGTAATTTTTTTTCCCCAAGGTAAAAATTGCCACAAAAAAAGTCAGATTAATTCAAAACCATCAAAATCAATAGGAGAAAAATTGCTTTAAGTAAACTTAATTAAACCTAAGTAAACCTAATTAAGCCTAACCTAACTAAATCTACCCTTACATAACCAAACCAGGTAAAGATTCGTAAGATGACCCACTCGATATCTCACTACCTTTGTAATGCACTGCAAATTCAACCTCAGATACTTGTTCAGATAGGTTAGGTTTGCTTTGGTTAAGTTAGGTTTAATTAGGTTTGCTTAGGCTTACTTAAAGAAATTTCTCCTCTTATTGATTTTGATGGTTTTAAATTAATCTGTCTTTTTTGTGGCAATTTTTACCTTGGGAAAAAAATGCATGGCATAACAAACAAACATCAGATGAATTCAAAACACATCAAAATTTATCAGAAAAAAATAGTTTTGTCCAAAAAACAGACTGGGTCGTCTTTCGAATCTTTACCTAGGTTAATTTAGAAGCTATTAAATGTTCTCTATGACCAACAATAGAAAGTTGGACGCGTTGCAGACAATTTATTTCGGTGAAGATGTAAAATTCTACCCCATAACCTAATATAACATAACTTGAAAGATGCTTTACCAGCTAAGTAATGGTTAGCACCGCCTGAAACCTTTACAGATGTGTTAAGTACACTATGTATAGTATGTACGACTTCATATTTATATCGATATCGTCGAAGCAGTAGTTATGCAGAATTACCAAACAACTTACTGACAATCATTGTATTTTGTCTTCCCCCAAGAACCCCGCATTCCCACAGGTCCCCAGAATTGTTAGGGGTTGATGGGGATGTCTTATTAGATATGCATTTGCGACGAAAATGAATGTCAAAATCGTTCGAAATGGATCAATATTTATACGAAAAATGTGTTATTTACATCCAAATGCATTGGGAGGAACTAGAAATTTACTAGCCACACTATCATCTACGCAATATCACCACGCTCACAGGAGTTTACGGCTTCTTTTATTTCCTCACATCTTCTGGCCATCTAAATACTGCATTTACTGCAGCTATAATTGCTCCAGACTCTATTATATGTTAATCAGCAAGTTTTTTCCACGGCGATAAGGGTGCCCACGAAAAGGGTGCGCCGCCATCTTGGATCAGTCAGCTGATCATCACAACACGGACCACATCGACGTGCTTGGTGTCCTTTATCGTTCAGTTGCCCTGAACTCGCCACAGGCCTCTTAATCCCTGGTCGGTCGGATGTGTTCTAGTCATCTTACTGAGTTCGTCTTTGACTTCCATGAAAGTTTTGAAATCATCAATGAACGTATTTTGTGTTTATATTTTTGTATTTAATGATATATTCATGTTACTTTGTTTTCCTTATAATCTTATGCAAGTATTAAATTGTGTAGGATATATATAATACAAACAAAGTCAATGATAATCGTATCGAATAATCTCCATCCTCTTGGTGACCCAGGAGCCGCGCGTTGACCTAGTACACTGGCATCTGTCGCTCAGTTTATTTGCAACTTTTTCTTTACATCACTCATTATTGCCTTCCAGATCACATTATAATGATATTTTTTGTTACTTATTGTTAGCAAATTTATTCACGATGACATTTTCGTCTCCTTTTCGAAGTATACGACTTCATACAAGGAAATATTAAGGAAACAATGAAGTGATATCAGGTGTCTAATTTTTCAAGACACTCAGCCTGTCACTGTCAACCAATCATCTAGCACGGTGTGGTGATGGCCAGCCTCACAGGCCAGGCCACACCCCAGTAGGAGGGGCCCCGCCGCCTTCCGTTTTTGTAATTCACTAATATATGTTTCATGTATCGATACACACACACACACACACACACACACACACACACACACACACACACACACACACACACACACACACACACACACACACACACACACACACATACCTTAATTCTCAAGGGTGCCTCGGAATGGGATTAAGAGAGAGAGAGAGAGAGAGAGAGAGAGAGAGAGAGAGAGAGAGAGAGAGAGAGAGAGAGAGAGAGAGAGAGAGAGAGAGAGAGAGAGAGAGAGAGAGAGCATTATTATTTTTATCATTATTATTATTATTTATAGTAGTAGTAGTAGTAGTATTGTTATTGTTTCTATCAGTAATTATCATTATTGATATAACTATTATTGTCATTATTATTGTTATCAATATTGTCATTATTATTGTTATTATTATTATCATATTTACTATTATTATTATTATCAATATCATTTTATTTACTATTATTATTAATAATATTAATATCATTATTATTATCATCATTATCATTATCATTATTATTATAATTTTCCTTATCATTATTAGTATTATTGATGATATAATAATTATCATTATTATTATGATTATTATGATCATTCTTTCCACCAAATGCCCCATCCCTCTCTCTCTTTTTGTTTTCTCTTTCTCTCTCTCTTTCTCTCTCTCACCTACACCTCTAGCCTAAAAACAAGGATATCGCTTCTGGACTTGTGTAGCCTTAGGCTACATGGCCTTAGGCTTCCCATGGGAGCAATCCTCACACCTTCCTCTTCTCTCTCTCTCTCTCTCTCTCTCTCTCTCTCTTTCTCTTTCTCTTTCTCTTTCTCTTCTCTTTCTCTCTCTCTCTCTCTCTCTCTCTCTCTCTCTCTCTCTCTCTCTCTCTCTCTCTCTCTCTCTCTCTCTCTCTCTAAATAATTTTAACATTTATTTGTATTTAAAAGGTGAATAGAAATAAACTTATAAAACATAATTTAAATATACAAATAGGTGTGTGTGTGTGTGTGTGTGTCAGAAAAAGAGAGAGAGAGAGAGAGAGAGAGAGAGAGAGAGAGAGAGAGAGAGAGAGAGAGAGAGAGAGAGAGAGAGAGAGAGAGAGAGAGAGAGAGAGAGAGAGAGAGAGAGAGAGAGAGAGAGACCATGGGGTTGGAGCGGGCGAGGATAAGGCCCCTTGTGGAAAAAATGGCGTTGGGAAGAGAAGGAGGATTTGAGGATTAAGACGGGTCACTGGAGGTCAGCCAATGACAGATCCACAGATCCCAAGAAAAATGAGGTTGACATATGTCGCCTGATTTGGTATTTTGGTTAGGAAGAGCCTGGTATACTCTCCCTGCGATCAGTGTTGAAGTTAGGGAGAGCCTTGTACAGTCTCCAGGGGACTGTACCACGGCAAGGCTGATACGCTGCCGCAGCCATGCCGTCTCTCGGATCTCTCCGCTGCGCTGGCTGACGCGCCTGCCGATGTCCTGCAGTAGGTCGTTGAAGACCGGGCCCAACACTCCGCTCGTTTCCACGGCAAAGGGAGCGAAATCGTAGCGTAGGGCAATGGCAGCGTAGCGCTGGCGCTTGCGCTCCTCAGCCGCCCGTGCGGCTGCGCCAGCGGCAGAAGCACAGTCAAGGAGATGAGTGTCCGCAAATGTGTTGACGCATGTGGCGTCCCACATCAGCATCCTGCCTCTCCTGAAAGGGAAGACTGTGATGCCGTCTGGTCGGCGTCCGTCCCCTCGATCCAAACCTTGTGGCTCGAGGATAGCTACCAAGCCAGCCGCGGCCAGGGCCCGGTAAACCAAGTCGTTGAGAGCCGCGTGGCGGGGCAGGCGGCCGGGATTTCGGGGGCAGGAGAGGCTGTGGTAGCCGAATGCGTCTGTCATGACTCCACAGCGGCAGCGATGAGGTTGCTGGACGCGTGTGCCCAGCCTCAGTGCGACGCCCACACGGACCATTTCATCCGGGAGGAGGAGGCCAAGGCACTCTACGGGGATGGCTGACAGCCAAGCCCCGCTGTGCTGTGCTGTGGCGGCGAGGAGACGTGCTCGGTCAATCTGGTTCGCTTGAGCCAGCAGGTTATCCAGACGGTGCTTGGAGCCTGCCTCGTCCAGTGTCCGTTGCGTGAGGGCGAGATCAGGGCTGAGGTTAGGCCACTGGTTGCCGGCGAAAGTCCCTATGGCTGAAGTAAGGCGGGCAGGTCTGTCGCCGTTGGGGCGGCGGTTAATGGTACAGACCAGGTCACGCGATGCTTCCAGAGAGGCGATGTAGGCAGGCAATGCCACGTCCGTCAGCCGCCTTACTCCTAGACCCCCAAAACGCAGTGGTAGAGAAGCCTGTGTCCAGGAGTCGTCAGCGAGGTGTACGTTGCAGCTCCGCGATGTTGCTTCCCGCATCTGCTCATCAATGGCTCGCAGAGACTCCCCAGCCGTGTAGACCCGTGCTGCTCTGAGCAAGTATGTGGCTCTGGGAACTGCTGCGTACCTAGATATGAAGAAGAGGGCCGCTTGGCTGCCGATATTGGCGGTCCTATTGATGAGCGTCCTGGTGATCTCTTGGATATTTGCTAAGGCCTCTTCATGGCCAAGGGCGTGGATAGGGGCGCCTAAGATGGTGAGGCGTGTGGGAGGTGTAGAGTGGGCGATGCTAAGGAATTCCTCGAAATGGGAACCGGTGTTCGCGTCGGTAACAGGGTGGGCATCGCCATGGACAGCTGCGCCATCATCCCTGCTTATGTCGCTGTCCTCTGCGTGTACTGCCCGGCTTCTGGTTCTGCCATGAACTCCGAGGTGGGTGATCTCACATTTTTGTGTGTTGATCTCAAGGCCAATTTCCCGGAGGGACGGGATTAGCCTATGTATGTCGGCTGCGATCGTCTCTATGGGACCAGCTAAGGTGCCATCGTCCAGGAACCATTGGTTGAGAGGGGAGCCGAGTGCTCGTATGGCAGGGTCCACCGCTAGGGCGAATAAGACCGGGCCCAGAGGATCGCCCTGCTGCACGCCGCGGCATGACCAGAGACGCGTGGGGCCAGAGTGGAGCGGCGTGGGCTGTGAGTAAGCCTGTGATACCAGCGGCGCGGCGGCGGGGAAGCGGCGTATTACTTCATGGAGCACCGCGGATCTGTGGACAGTATTGAAGGCGTTTGTGAGGTCTAGCTTGATGATGGCCATGTCTGGAGTTCCGGTGGGAGTGTCGACGTAGTCGCGCACAGAGTGGACTGCAGCCTCGCAGCCCATCCGCACTCCGACGCCCAGTTGAACGGGTTGTAGTTCAGCAGCCAAGGCGGAGGACATGCGTTTGGCCAGGATTTTAGATGTTAGTCGTCGGTAAATAGAACCGACAGCAATAGGCCGCACGCCGCCGTCCTTTTTCTTGATGGCAGTGAGACTGGCGCCAAAGAATGCCTCTCTCGCGTGCTCCGGGATTTTCCCGGTGATGGCTACGTTGCAGAGTTCAGTCAGTGCGCTGAGCAGCCTGCGGCCCGCCTCCGCAGTGTATCTGGCTACCAGCTGTCTCAGGTGAAAGGGCCGCACGCCGTCGAGACCGGCGGCCGACCCGGGTGGCGTTGCCTTAATGGATGCCAGCACATCTTCCATGACAGCGAGGCGGTGCTGGTTTGGGTCGGGGAGCTCAGGCAGGATATCATCCGGGAGGGAAGGGGGGTGTTTGGCGCGGAGAGCGTCGTTGACCTCTTCGCTGGGTGGGGCAACACAGTCTGAGGTCGTCAGGAGCCGGAGGGCGCCGCGGATGTCCCCGTCGGCGCATTTTCTGAGGACTCGTCTAGAGAGGCCGTCCACGTCTGTCTCCGATGACGCCTCGGGGGTATTGCGGGAGTCTGCTTCCTGGGGGGACGGTGGGTTTGCTGTCTTGGCGAGAGGGCTTTGGTAAGCGAAGGAGAAAAGGCGCCACCATGCAAGGGGAGTGCGCTGCTCGAGTGCAGCAGTAATAGCGCCGGCTAGGTCAGAGGTAATGCGATGGCGGTGTCTTCGGGGGACGTGCTGCAGCAATCTCGTACGCGCCTTGAGGTCGGCGAGCGCTGTTGCCATGTCGTCAGGGGGCGTCTGGTTATCCCCGGGTACGTCTCGGTCTGCGTCGTGTAAATGGTCGGTGATGAGGCAGTCTGTGTGTGTGTGTGTGTAAACATATATTACTGAATTTACTTATGTTACTAAAAGTTTTCCTCTTACTTCTCTTTCATTTTTTCTATCACTCTCTCTCTCCCTCTCTTTTTTTTTCTTTCTCTCTCTCACGCTCAATGTCTCTGTCTCCCTTAATCTCTCTCCCTCTCTCTCTCTCTCTCTCTCTCTCTCTCTCTCTCTCTCTCTCTCTCTCTCTCTCTCTCTCTCTGTCTGTGTGTGTGTGTGTGTGTGTGTGTGTGTGTGTGTGTGTGTGTGTGTGTGCGTGTGTGGAACATTTACTTACATTTACGAGCATGTGCGTCCATTGGCTTTGATGTGCGTGTATGTATCCACACACACACACACACACACACACACACACACACACACACACACACACACACACACCATCGTTTTCTCTCTCTCTCTCTCTCTCTCTCTCTCTCTCTCTCTCTCTCTCTCTCTCTGAATAATTATAACATTTATTTGTATTTAAAAGGCGGATAAAAATAAACTTATGACATAATCTAAATATACAAATAGGTGTGTGTGTGTGTGTGTGTGTGTGTGTGTGTGTGTGTGTGAGAGAGAGAGAGAGAGAGAGAGAGAGAGAGAGAGAGAGAGAGAGAGAGAGAGAGAGAGAGAGAGAGAGAGAGAGAGAGAGAGAGAGAGAGAGAGAGAGAGAGAGAGAGAGAGAGAGGAAGGGGGGGGGAGGGATTATTTGAGGATTAAGATGAAGGTCACTGGAGGTCAGCCAATGACAGATCCCATGAAAAAGGAGGTGACATATGTCGCCTGATTTGGTATTTTGGTTAGGAAGAGCCTGGTATACTTTCCCTGCGATCAGTGTTAAGGTTGGGGAGAGCCATGTAGGGATTCCAGGGGACTGTACAATTTGCACGAAGCAAGTTTTTAAGTGAAATGAGGAGAGAGAATCCCCACCCCGCAGTGAGTTAGGAAGATGACATATGATGTTGCCAGATGCACGATTCGGGCCTCATAAATTTTTTAAGATACGAAATTGATTTGAATTTGCGTGGCAAATCTCGACACGTGGCAGCGCTGTAACACGGTTATTCCCCACGATGGCCACACCCCAGCCATATATTAAGGGGAGTCTGACGCAGGCTTGCATCGCCTCCTCACCTCCCTGTGTGTATCATCCTGGGAGTAGTTGAGATATTTTGGCTGATTTTTAACAGCTTCTTTTTAAGATAATAGATAAGTTATCTTTACACATTTCCAAGGTCAATTGGTATAAAATGTTGCGTAATTTCAAACTCGCACTGTGTTGTACTCCGCTCCCAACTCCTGGCCCTGAACGTCATCACCTTTGCTAGCCACTCTGCTAGCAGCAGCAGGCGTGAGGGGTCCACCACAACCAGCTGTCATCAGCAGTTGTCATCAGTCTCACCAGCGCTGCCTTGAAGAAGACGGGTGAGCTAACACGCCTGTGACACCCTCACAAGACTTCACAAGGGCTCATAAGATCGACTGAATAATCGTAGCCCTAAACACCACCAAGAACCATCCAAGAATAATTTCAAAGGTTCGTCATTCATCATTTAATTTAGAATGTCTTTGTTTTATTCATTTCAACTACTTGTTACAGAGTCGTGAAATACGTAAATGGTTCATATCTAAAGACTTATATAGTTTAGGTACTTTTCAAAATTTTCTAGTGTTATTGGAAAAAAAAAAGATTGTGACAATTCAAGGGCAGACAAATTCAATTTTCTATGGTAGATGTATTAAAATTAAGCACTGTGTAACGAATACTGAAGGCCGCCACGGTGCGGCGTGCTTAAGTTTCTGAGCCACGCCACGGAGCCACGCCACAGCTTCGTCTGTGTGGGTGTGCATGCCACGTCACTGCGCCACGCCCCGCTCGGTCTCAGTTCCAGCATCAGCATGGACTTTGAAGACGAAGCAGTTGCATTATTGCTTCTCCGGCGCCGCCGTCGTCGTGAAAGACAAAGAGCAATATGGATGCACCCATTAATTTCATCGAGGCTGGCTCATGGACAATTTCACATCATAATGGGTGATTGAGACCAGACAGAGCAAAATTCTTCAACTATTTCTAGATATTTTGTTACTACAGTCATGGAAGGTAGATACTTTATCTAATATCTTTATCTATAAACTTGCATGTTGGTAAAGCGGGTAGAGACATTGTTCATAATTGGATATATATATATATATATATATATATATATATATATATATATATATATATATATATATATATAGTGGTGTTTATTTAATGTTAGTAATTTGCGGTAGTTCATTGTTATTGGTTGTGATTTGGTGTCTCATTGGTTTGTTAGAGTTTTGTGAATTTTGTGATTCGAATACTTTTCGTAAGGTACAGTTGCCTTCCACCTCCGCGGTACTCTTCCTAACCAAAATTTCGAAGCAGGCGACATAAGTCAAACTGTCCTTATTTGTACTCTGCCATCAGTTCACTCTAGTCACCCTCACTGCAAACTTGACTCTGGTTTATTGCTGAATAAAAACTTGAACAAGGTGAAAGATTTACAGTAATATCTAATACCATATATATATATATATATATATATATATATATATATTATCTAATACCATATATATATATATATATATATATATATATATATATATATATATATATATATACAGGTTAACCATCGATAATCCGGCAACCATGGGACCTTAGGACTGCCGGATTTTCAAAATTTCCGAATTATTGAAGTTTTGTCCCCTGACCCTATATATGTTGTATATATTGTAACGAAATGACTATAATGCTTTAAAAAAAAAAAATAAAACAGTAAATGAAAAGCAAATGCAAATTTAATGTTCAACAACTAAATGAAACAGTTCTACAGAATTTTAATCATTACTGTAGCCTTGAAAAGAAGTTAAATAGCAGATGGGGTGTCAGGATCCTCATCTACATCATTGACTATACAGAAGCAGATTTTAACAATTACAGCAAATAAATGTAAAGGAATGTCTGTTTGCTGTTGCAAGCATTTGCAAACAGCTGGTCTGGGTACAGCACCATCAAAACAAACAAACACCTCCACACCTTGCTTCTATTTCTCCTACTGTCACCTTTACAGGGAATGGCGACAAGAGGGATTTTTTTAATGTATTTTTGTCATCTCTTGGCTAGTACACTTTTAATGTATATATAAACAAAAATGATTAATTAATCAATTGATAAAAAAAAAAAAATGCCTCCCGATAACAAAAAAATGAAACTGCGCTCTGAAATTCATCCCGGAATACTGAAGGAATACTGAAGGAATACTGAAGGAACCGGAATACTGAAGGAATACTGAAGGAATACTGAAGGAACCGGAATACTGAAGGAATACTGAAGGAATACTGAAGGAACCGGAATACTGAAGGAATACTGAAGGAATACTGAAGGAATACTGAAGGAATACTGAAGGAACCGGAATACTGAAGGAATACTGAAGGAATACTGAAGGAACCGGAATACTGAAGGAATACTGAAGGAATACTGAAGGAACCGGAATACTGAAGGAATACTGAAGGAATACTGAAGGAATACTGAAGGAACCGGAATACTGAAGGAATACTGAAGGAATACTGAAGGAATACTGAAGGAACCGGAATACTGAAGGAATACTGAAGGAATACTGAAGGAACCGGAATACTGAAGGAATACTGAAGGAATACTGAAGGAACCGGAATACTGAAGGAATACTGAAGGAATACTGAAGGAATACTGAAGGAATACTGAAGGAACCGGAATACTGAAGGAATACTGAAGGAATACTGAAGGAACCAGAATACTGAAGGAATACTGAAGGAATACTGAAGGAACCAGAATACTGAAGGAATACTGAAGGAACCAGAATACTGAAGGAATACTGAAGGAATACTGAAGGAACCGGAATACTGAAGGAATACTGAAGGAACCGGAATACTGAAGGAATACTGAAGGAATACTGAAGGAATACTGAGGATACTGAGGAACCAGAATACTGAAGGAATACTGAAGGAATACTGAAGGAATACTGAAGGAACCGGAATACTGAAGGAATACTGAAGGAATACTGAAGGAATACTGAAGGAACCAGAATACTGAAGGAATACTGAAGGAACCAGAATACTGAAGGAATACTGAAGGAATACTGAAGGAATACTGAAGGAATACTGAAGGAACCAGAATACTGAAGGAATACTGAAGGAACCAGAATACTGAAGGAATACTGAAGGAATACTGAAGGAATACTGAAGGAATACTGAAGGAACCGGAATACTGAAGGAATACTGAAGGAATACTGACGGAACCAGAATACTGAAGGAATACTGAAGGAATACTGAAGGAACCAGAATACTGAAGGAATACTGAAGGAATACTGAAGGAATACTGAAGGAATACTGAAGGAACCGGAATACTGAAGGAATACTGAAGGAATACTGAAGGAACCAGAATACTGAAGGAATACTGAAGGAATACTGAAGGAACCAGAATACTGAAGGAATACTGAAGGAATACTGAAGGAACCAGAATACTGAAGGAATACTGAAGGAATACTGAAGGAACCAGAATACTGAAGGAATACTGAAGGAATACTGAAGGAACCAGAATACTGAAGGAATACTGAAGGAATACTGAAGGAATACTGAAGGAACCAGAATACTGAAGGAATACTGAAGGAATACTGAAGGAATACTGAAGGAACCAGAATACTGAAGGAATACTGAAGGAATACTGAAGGAATACTGAAGGAACCAGAATACTGAAGGAATACTGAAGGAATACTGAAGGAACCAGAATACTGAAGGAATACTGAAGGAATACTGAAGGAACCAGAATACTGAAGGAATACTGAAGGAATACTGAAGGAATACTGAAGGAACCAGAATACTGAAGGAATACTGAAGGAATACTGAAGGAACCAGAATACTGAAGGAATACTGAAGGAATACTGAAGGAATACTGAAGGAACCAGAATACTGAAGGAATACTGAAGGAATACTGAAGGAATACTGAAGGAACCAGAATACTGAAGGAATACTGAAGGAATACTGAAGGAATACTGAAGGAACCAGAATACTGAAGGAACCAGAATACTGAAGGAATACTGAAGGAATACTGAAGGAATACTGAAGGAACCAGAATACTGAAGGAATACTGAAGGAATACTGAAGGAATACTGAAGGAACCAGAATACTGAAGGAATACTGAAGGAATACTGAAGGAACCAGAATACTGAAGGAATACTGAAGGAATACTGAAGGAATACTGAAGGAACCGGAATACTGAAGGAATACTGAAGGAATACTGAAGGAATACTGAAGGAACCAGAATACTGAAGGAATACTGAAGGAATACTGAAGGAATACTGAAGGAACCAGAATACTGAAGGAATACTGAAGGAATACTGAAGGAACCGGTATACTGAAGGAATACTGAAGGAATACTGAAGGAACCAGAATACTGAAGGAATACTGAAGGAATACTGAAGGAACCGGAATACTGAAGGAATACTGAAGGAATACTGAAGGAATACTGAAGGAACCGGAATACTGAAGGAATACTGAAGGAATACTGAAGGAACCGGAATACTGAAGGAATACTGAAGGAATACTGAAGGAACCGGAATACTGAAGGAATACTGAAGGAATACTGAAGGAACCAGAATACTGAAGGAATACTGAAGGAATACTGAAGGAACCGGAATACTGAAGGAATACTGAAGGAATACTGAAGGAACCGGAATACTGAAGGAATACTGAAGGAATACTGAAGGAACCGGAATACTGAAGGAATACTGAAGGAATACTGAAGGAATACTGAAGGAACCGGAATACTGAAGGAATACTGAAGGAATACTGAAGGAACCAGAATACTGAAGGAATACTGAAGGAATACTGAAGGAATACTGAAGGAACCGGAATACTGAAGGAATACTGAAGGAATACTGAAGGAACCGGAATACTGAAGGAATACTGAAGGAATACTGAAGGAATACTGAAGGAACCGGAATACTGAAGGAATACTGAAGGAATACTGAAGGAACCGGAATACTGAAGGAATACTGAAGGAATACTGAAGGAATACTGAAGGAACCGGAATACTGAAGGAATACTGAAGGAATACTGAAGGAATACTGAAGGAACCAGAATACTGAAGGAATACTGAAGGAATACTGAAGGAATACTGAAGGAACCGGAATACTGAAGGAATACTGAAGGAATACTGAAGGAACCGGAATACTGAAGGAATACTGAAGGAATACTGAAGGAATACTGAAGGAACCGGAATACTGAAGGAATACTGAAGGAATACTGAAGGAATACTGAAGGAACCAGAATACTGAAGGAATACTGAAGGAATACTGAAGGAATACTGAAGGAACCAGAATACTGAAGGAATACTGAAGGAATACTGAAGGAACCGGAATACTGAAGGAATACTGAAGGAACCAGAATACTGAAGGAATACTGAAGGAATACTGAAGGAATACTGAAGGAACCAGAATACTGAAGGAATACTGAAGGAACCAGAATACTGAAGGAATACTGAAGGAACCAGAATACTGAAGGAATACTGAAGGAATACTGAAGGAACCGGAATACTGAAGGAATACTGAAGGAACCAGAATACTGAAGGAATACTGAAGGAACCAGAATACTGAAGGAATACTGAAGGAATACTGAAGGAACCGGAATACTGAAGGAATACTGAAGGAATACTGAAGGAACCGGAATATTGAAGGAATACTGAAGGAACCGGAATACTGAAGGAATACTGAAGGAATACTGAAGGAATACTGAAGGAACCAGAATACTGAAGGAATACTGAAGGAATACTGAAGGAATACTGAAGGAACCGGAATACTGAAGGAATACTGAAGGAATACTGAAGGAATACTGAAGGAACCGGAATACTGAAGGAATACTGAAGGAATACTGAAGGAACCGGAATACTGAAGGAATACTGAAGGAATACTGAAGGAATACTGAAGGAACCAGAATACTGAAGGAATACTGAAGGAACCGGAATACTGAAGGAATACTGAAGGAACCGGAATACTGAAGGAATACTGAAGGAATACTGAAGGAACCGGAATACTGAAGGAATACTGAAGGAATACTGAAGGAATACTGAAGGAATACTGAAGGAACCGGAATACTGAAGGAATACTGAAGGAATACTGAAGGAACCGGAATACTGAAGGAATACTGAAGGAATACTGAAGGAACCGGAATACTGAAGGAATACTGAAGGAATACTGAAGGAACCGGAATACTGAAGGAATACTG
>JAPQNM010000216.1:205000-207500 GCA_029783475.1 Metacarcinus magister
ACGGGCGGCAAGGTTACCGTGCAGACCATGGTGAGCGCTTCCTTCAAGGCGGCTACTGGGAATGGGATACTGTCAGGTCTAAACGCAGAGTGCTAGCCAAGGAAACATTAGCTTGAGTTATATTTTCATAAACATTATGCAGCTTTTTTTTATTATTACATTATGATAAAATGGTTTGATATTAGATATACCTTATTCCGAGAAAACTATTAAGAAAAAAAAGTTACTGAATATATAGACATACATATACTCACATAATCCTATATAATTTTGTGTAATTATATTCTCATTGTTCACACACACTCACACACACACACACACACACACACACACACACACACACACACACACACACACACACACACACACACACACACACACACACACACTTTTTTGTTGTTAATGCAATAGTATTAGCAAAACAAGTGTGCCACGTCAGGTGATGATAGCCAATAATAAAAGTCCAATATGACGTGAGGAGTTTCAATATACCAGAAGCATCACAGGAGGAAGAGTTTGTACAGTTTCAACATTATAATTTGAAGACTATCCTATCAAGTCTGCAAGAGTGTTTGAAGCTTCACGGTAAAGGAAGAATAATTAATGTTCAACACCAGACTACACGTTGAAGATGGTGTGGTTGTGTTAGGCTTCACCACCACACTACCATCACCCTTGAACACTTACATCACCACCACACTACCCTCACCCTTGAACACTTACATCACCACCACACTACCCTCACCCTTGAACACTTACATCACCACCACACTACCCTCACCCTTGAACACTTACATCACCACCACACTACCCTCACCCTTGAACACTTACATCACCACCACACTACCATCACCCTCAAGGAGCAGATGTAGAGGTGATGCCTGAAGATAATGTGTCTTCTTCTTCTTCTTCTTCTTCTTTCCTCCCTCCCTCCCTCCCTTCCTTCCTTACTTTCTGGCCCAAGCAATACAAAGCAATAAAAAAACATACGAAAAGACAAACTTACCCTCAGGAATGTCTCCGACGTCCTCGTCTCCTCTTTCTTGTATCTTCATTCTCTCTCGTCTCCTCTTCGTCCTCGTTCTTAACCTCCGCAAATCACCTTCGTAACCTGAAATTAAACCACATCAAACAACATCCCTAACAAGGCCGGTCAACTACGTCATTCGGTAGTTAATACAAAACTATAATCATATTGTATAGTTACGTGAATTACAATACATTCCTTATATATCACTTACATATACCTTGCTACTTAATGTATATAGAACTCATACTCAATACGAAGAGAAAAATCACCCGAGAGAGAGAGAGAGAGAGAGAGAGAGAGAGAGAGAGAGAGAGAGAGAGAGAGAGAGAGAGAGAGAGAGAGAGAGATAGGAGCGCCTACCCACACCTTACCTCCACGGCTGCACACACGCCACTGCCCTTCCAGCCCAACCTTCTATACCCACAACCCGCGCATGCGTCGACTCAACTCTTTGTTAAGCGAATTATCATCACTTTCACTAATTGGAAGTCAAATTGTTACGTACACACATACATGGTTTTTACACACATGTACTGTACACCGGAGATCAATCAATAAATAAGGATGAATAATCTTGAGGAACAATTATGAATAAAAATCAAACTATGCGTGAATAGTTAATAAAAGAGAATCGCATTGTTGAAAAGGAGACTATGATAAAATTATCTTCCTTCCTTACCTAGCATTACACCATAACTAACAATAAAACTATACAAAAAATATAACACAAAAAAACATAAATATAAAAAAAACAGGAGTTAATTAGTCATGGTCAGGTGTTATCATGTCAAATGTTATCAGGTAGCGCGTGGGCATAAGATGAGGAGAGAGGGAGAGGGAAGAACAAGCAACAACAGGCCTGCTGGCCCTTACGAAAAGGAGGGGGAGGGGGAGTGGGAGGGGGAGGGTAAGGGAGAGGGGAGGGGAGAAACAGAGAGAAGATCGAGCTGTCCTGAATGTAAATAGCGTTCCTGCATTCTAATTGGTCAGCTTTTACTACTAACCCTGTGTTCTGATTGGCTTAGAGATCGTTATGTTATTGGTCGGTTTGTACTAGCAAATATTTGTTTTAATTGGTTGTTTGATTATTAATTTCGAGTTTAAATTACTATAAAACGAAGGATTAGTGATGGCTTCTCGCAAGTGGAACGTGGGGTGACAACTTCACAAGGAGTAATGGATGGAGCAGGAATTCAGGTGGTAGGAATGTTTTTCTCTATACCAACAAAGGTGATGGTGGAGGGTGTAGAATTACTAATACCTGGTGAGCACAAAACTTTCTGAAAGGAATGTCCATGTGTGAGTCTGTAGGTGGACTTGTGCATTGTTACCTACTAGTACTATGTTGTTACTAACGAGGATCAGGCAAGGGTAGGCGTTGGGGAGTTGAAGTAAAGTGAACAGCATGTACGTACACTTACTTTTCAGATATTGAAAGGCCTAACACTTTATAATCTCCGTAAGTGAGGT
>JAPQNM010000216.1:212500-215000 GCA_029783475.1 Metacarcinus magister
ATGTGATCAAGTGCTTACGGCGGTGTAGTCGGACTGGAAGAAGCCTTGTTCCAAGCCCGACCACATGGTGAGGGGGATGATGAGCAGCTGGTACGGGTGACGCATGTGGTTAAAGGTGGCGATAAGAAGCTGTATCTCAGACTTGTCCTCCGCCTCGGGTTTATTTCCAAAGAACCTGAACAAACAAAGCCTAACTATAGAAGTGTTTTTAAATGCTGTTCATGGTCACCTTACTTTACTTTTTCTAATCAAAGGACTGTCATGTGTTAGTAATGCATTGATATTCTTTATGGGAGAGGAGTATAAAAAGAAATATATGTGAGAGACTGAGAGAAGCTAGGATGATAGTTGAAGGAGAAAGTATTGTGAGGTATTATGGGTTTTCAAATTTGCAGTGACTATAGTATCAGTAGAAGTGTTTGGGTATAGAGGTCTAAGAGATCAGAGAAAGGAAAGTGCATGGTGGACAGATGAGATGAAGGAAATCATAGAAGGGAAGAGGAGACTATATAAGAAAATGTTGCAAAGGGAATGTGGAAGATGAAATAAGAGTGAGGAGGAGAACGGAGTACAAGTAATAGAAAGGTGAAGAAGTTCGTGCAAGAGATTAAAACAAAAGTAGATGAAGAGTTTGGAAGCTCTTTGGAACGATCTGAAAATTTATATATGTATGTGTGTGTGTGTGTGTGTGTGTGTGTGTGTGTGTGTGTGTGTGTGTGTGTGTGTGTGTGTGTGTGTGTGTGTGTGTGTGTGCGTGTACGTGTGCGTGTGCGTGTACGTGTACGTGTGCGTGTGCGTGTGGGTGCGTGTGCATGTGCGTGCGTGTGCGTGTGTGTGTGTGCGTGTGTGTGTGTGCGTGTGCCAGGGTTCCCCCAAGATGTTCTTGCATCACACATGTGGTCAGTTTGACTATTTTGATAAGTGATTACTGCATATTTCTCATACAACATGGAACACATTCTGGTTTTTCAGCCAATTCCTTAATGAAGGATTGAGTCCTGAGTCAGTAAGATATGATGTGTGAATGTTACAACCTTGACCGGATGACGGCAAGTTACCTGCTAAGAGGATCAACGAGCAGTGCAATGATGATGGAGGACAGAACGGCAAACACCAGGTAGATGCTTGCCATGGTGTACCTCTGCCAGTCAGGGATGATGCCCTCACTACTGTCACTACTGCTGGTGCTGCTATTCGTTTCTGGAGTGACTGCTAGACAGAAATTGAAGCCACATTGGTCGAGCTGCTCCTCCGTCTTATTTTGTTGTTCCACACCCACTGACAACACTGGGAACGATAACACACATGGTTACAAGGTGTTGTGCGGGGAGGCGATGGTGTCACCAGAGTTGAAGGGACAAAACTGTGAGTGAGAGGCACCTGTGGAGGAGATAAGGTTGCCCCACACCTGCGTGGACTGGAAGAACAGGAAGAAGATACCGAAGTACCGAGTGACGACCACCTCTTCGTTCTGGCCTGTCAGTTCAGCATACATACTGGCCACCTGCGGGAAACAAAGCGCATTACGTTTCACCTTAGCATGATTAATTATGACAAACAGGGAATGTTTCCTTACATGAAATTGTTTCAATAAATTGTATTCAATGCACCTTAGTCAAGTATGCACATTTCGCTGACCATAGCGGAGCCGCCGCCAGCCCAAGCAGGATTCCCGTAGGCACCAGGGAGGCGAGCGATGGCTTGAACTGTGCGGCGATGTAGGTAGAGTATGTTATCATACTCAATGCCATTGTGTACTTAGACTTCAACATCTTGATAAGCAGTGACGGCACGAAGCAGCAAGATACTACCAGTGCAACGTAAATTATAGTTAATGACACAGTACCATTTGTTCTGAAAAAAAAGACCAATCACAATCTTATCCACAAATATTATGTAAAATCAGTATTATAAATTGGAAGTTAATTTATGAAGGGGCAGGGTGTGTTCCCTCATGCCTACACTTAAATGTTTCAACAGCATGTCATAAGTGTTGGAAAGGCTGTGGGTTAGGGATGTGGAAATGTGGGGTTTTGTTAATTGTGTGGCGACGCACACCTAGCGTAACTCAAGTGTAGGTAAGGTTGAATTACACACACACACACACACACACACACACACACACACACACACACACACACACACACACACACACACACACACACACACACACACACAAAACAACCTTGACTTACTTGTTAATGGATGACTGCAAGTTTGCCATGGAGTTGAAGGCGGTGAAGAGGAATGTGAAGGCGATGGAGATGATGAAAACATTCTTCATGATGGCTCGCTGCTCTCTTTGATTACCTTCCGTCTTACGCTGCAACACCACCTCCGCCAACCCTGAACCATCTTCCCCTGCCTTGAAATTCGCCGAGGAATCCGTATGTGCTGCGAAGAGCCAATGAGTGAATATTCTGTTATGTGTAATGTTTTCTGCAACCCTATGGTATGTATTATTGATATTTGATTTATTTATTATTTCTACTTGACACTG
>JAPQNM010000216.1:235000-252500 GCA_029783475.1 Metacarcinus magister
TGACACATTACCCAGAAGCTGATCCCGCTTGTCGGGTTGTCTCTTAAAGGGATAACCCGGGGTTGATGAGGCCAAGCAGGTGCTCACAAAGTTCATGGTTGGGGCTTGCATGGAGACTTGCACGGGCTGATCGCTGGGGTTGGCGTCGGAGGGTTGGCGAGGCGATGTGCCCCTCAGTGTATGCCCCAATGATTGATTGATTCCCCAATTCATCCCCTGTTTCCAGGCCCATTGCCGCTGTGGAGGGGCTTCAGGACCACAGATTGAGGTCTGATGCTGCGATGCCTCTGACTTCAGTCTCTGGTCCAACCAATTTTCGCTTGGCCTGTTTCTTTTTCTAGTTTTATTTCCCCTTGTTTGATCTATCTTTTCTTTCTAACCTCTCACTACCCCCTTCTTTCCTAAAGTGTGAGAGCTGTGCTGAGAGGATGAAAGGCTAACAACAAGTTCAGTCATGAACGGCCTGAGGGTGTCATGGGCACAGTATACCCTCCTTTCTTCATTGCCCTTACTCTCCATGGGGGTTATGGGGAGCAGACCAGTTATATCCCCCACTTACACTCAGATCACCATGGCCAATCATGAAAATTCTAAATTAACAGGTGCACTGGGGAATGCACCTCAAAAAATTCATCCCCCTGACTTCCCTGACTTTGACAAGGACACACCTCTGACCACGGCTCTGAAAACTCCCCTAACCACCCACCTGTTAACTCCTTCACCTCTTGTACCTGTTTCCCTAACACTAACCCCTTCTTATACATCTGTATCTTCCTCCAGTATAACCAACTTAGAACCATATATATCTCCAAAAAGTAAAACCACTCACCAACCCTTTACTCTGACCTCATCCTCTTCTATAACCCAGACTGTTCCCTTCTCTCACCCTCGCCCACACCCATCCACTACCACTGATCACCTTCCTTTATCCAGCCTCTTTGGTCCTCGCCGATGGAACAAATACTTCTATATCCCTGCTCATACTCCATACTCAGTAAACACTTTACAATTTCACAAATGCATTCAAAGACAGGTGGGAAGGGTAACCTTCCACACAAAGCCTGACAAATCTTGCCTAGTCATTGCTGACTCAGAATCCCAACCTCAAGCTATGCCTACCCTCAAAGACCTTGATGGGAAACCATTCTGTGTCCCCAGACACTCAACTCAACACTTGTACTGGTACTGTTCTCATAGCCCATGAAATCGCCCAGACGGCGTCAGCTGTTCTACTGAACTCTTTGAACTGATTTCAGACGAACATGATATCACTCATGTAGTCTGCTTAACCATTATCCATCGTGGCTGCTGCAAGTACCCAGTAAATATTGCAAAAATTACATTTATAGTACAAGATCTTCCAGCTAGACAGTGTATAACTTCAAACTTTGCTCCCCTCCCACACTGTATACTTACACCAATCAAGCGTCATTCCCCTGTGCTTCCCTTCCAAAACCATCTACTGATCCTACTTCATCCTTAATCACTAAAACTTCTTCCCTACAGCCTTCAACCAAGAAAACCTTTACTCCCACTGTCTTCTCTCCTCCTTCCCTTAGAGAAACCATCTCTGATATTGAAGCCTTTATAACAAAATCTTTCATTGATGCCTCACTTTCTTCCCCATCTTCTACCTTATCACATTCATATTCCCAAAATCCCCCTGAACTAGGCATCTACAGGTCATATAGTTCTGCTAGGATTAACAAGAGAGTGTTGACCCTCTCACCAAGAAGCTGCCGTGACCCAGGATCAAACTCACAACCATGAGCCGAGCACTGCACCACAGAGCCACCTGACCCCCAGCACTGTGTTCCAGCAGAAGTTCATGCCCTGCCCCGTGACCTTCCCTCGACTCCCCTACCCCCACCCTCTACTCCTACACCTCCCCCATCTTCTCCTCTTCCTTTCCCCCCCTTTCAGCTACATCTACTAGAAGATTTCTTCTTGACTTTCCTTTACCTTCTGGATTCTCTCGTGAATCCGTTATGTAATTCCTCTCTCCAAGATCCCTCCTGCCCACATACTGCCCTTACTTCCACACCTCCTACTTCTGATCCTTCCACCTCTAATGATCCCAGTACTCCTAGCCTTACCATTATCACAACTCATGAATTTTCTTTAAAAAATATTTTTGGTCGCATAGAAATGACCTCCGCTGCCTACTTTTTATCTCTATGTTCTTTTAAGTCTGATACACTAACTTACATCTTACAATCCATTTTTCTTGAACACTTTTCATTCACTATGACTGACCGTCCCCATGTTTCCGTCCCATATTTTACCTTGCCGTCATCTCTTTGCTGTACCGTCTGCCCTTTAGCTTAACAAAGCACAATGTGTTAACTCACTCCTCAATGCATCAGTTAATTTTGAGTTTTAAAGAAAATCATCCATACACTATGTATGGGTTACATTATAACCTTAATTCTTTACCTTGAGATTCATGATTCAGTAATGTATCTTACATTTATTTGTCTCGGCTGACCACTTTGAACATTTTCATCAGTATTTAGAAAAAATTACTTCCACACTTGCCTTTCATCAACATTCCTTTGTGTGACGAGCATAATTCAAGATCCTTTTTTTGAATCCTTTATTAATTTTGAGTTGGATGTTTACATACATTTTGTTCAACACTTCACACACACATCATCTTTCTATGCCTTTGATTTTTCCTTCAGACTACATTTTAAACACCATTCTGGCAAAGCTTCATCTAATTGTTCAGTTTTTCAATAATGTTTTTGTAGTTCTGTTTTTACATCATTCCAATGGTATGTGAAGAAATTCTCTGATGAGACTTGAGAAAGATAATAACAATAATAATAACAACAATAATAATAATAATAATAATAATTTAAACATTTATTTTCATAATTATATATTGTGACATATTTCCATAACTAGACTTGTAATATATATATATCCTTACCTAAATAATCACATGATTCCTTTGTGGCAACACAATACTGCTTCCACTATCACACAACACATCTTGTTTCCCAGCCTAGTTATATGTGTGTTCGAGGTGTTCATTCCCTCTCAATGGGTATTGCCTTGGGAGTCTCAGAACTGGCTGCAGGGAGTCTGGGAGCCTCCACCACAAGCACTCCTTCTTGGGTGAGGGTGGACTCCAGTGCCTCTACCTCCACATCCTCCGGCACCTGGAGCTGCAGACTCATCTCATGGGAGGACTTGGAGGTCTCCGTCTCCACCACTGCCTCTCCACAGACACTTAAGTTGCGTCCTGTAATAAGACTTGCTGCTGAGACGGTGTTCAAAGCATCACACTCTCATACATGGCATTGGTTTAAAGATCCTCCAACACTGATCTACAACTTTTAGTTCAAGAAATGTTGGTATGTTTTGAGGTCTGGGGAGGCTGGGGATTATATAACTTGAGGTTTGTTAAATTGAAAAAAATATTGACAATCAGTGACTCAATATTGCAATGATTTATCTATCTGATCACTATTATGGGGTGTACTTCTCTTGTCCTGTGGGGGCCTACGGGTGAAGTGAGAGAAGTGTATATGTATGTGTGCATGAGTGTGTGTATATGTATGTGTGCATGAGTGTGTGTATATGTATGTGTGCATGGGTGTGTGTATGCGTGCCTTGTCTTGACTACACTCCTTACTGTATTCCTTGCGGATCATGTGTTCTCTCCTGTATTATCTGCTATGAAAAGACAAGATGCAGATGCAGACGTGAGATGAGAGTACAGACGCCCTGAACCCTGCATGTGTTGTCTTGGCTACCCACTCTTAATGGGGATGTAAACCAGGTAGAGATAGATCAATGGATTATCATTATCATTATCATTTATAAACCTGGCTTATACGCCCCTTTAAAAGTAGGTAACCAAGACAAGGCAATTAGGGTTGAGGCAGACTTGACTCTCCCTTCCCCCTCTACACCCTGTCTTTTCATAGCAGAGAACACAGAGGAGGGGCTTCCCAGACCCTTACTCTGTCCCTTTTGGTCACCTTTCACAAGCTGCAAGGAATACTATATCAAAATTGAAAAAATTAAAATATTGTTTAAGGCTGCTAAAATATAATGTTGATTGTTATTGGCATATTGTAGTAATGTAGTTAATTAGTTTTGACAATGCTATTAAGTTTTGAGTATGGATAAGAGTAATGTTGTACTTTGAACCTTTCTAGTGACAAACAAACCCTAAGAAGGAATGCTATTAGTGAGTAGTGAAGCTTCTGTCCTTGTTCAAGTTACACCCATTGCCAAGTGTTGTGTTACATGGCACCTCAACCTCAAGCTGAAGCTGAAGCTGAAGCCTACCTTTAAGGGTGACCTTGATGTTCTCAGGCTTAGCACTCATGAAGTAGAAGTTGAGTAAGTATTTCTCAGGTGTTGATAAATCCTCCATCTGACCAAAGCCAGGCTGGGCAGACCTGGTTATTATCCCGGACATTGGCAACTCCCTTCCTGGAAACTAACAACACATTCCACTGTCAACTAACTCAAACTCAACTTCAAAATACAAAAGAGTTACAGTATTCTATCACTCCACACCTTTATTAATCCCATCCCCTTGGTGTGTCTATATATACAGAGAAAAGAATAAAGACCAGTACACTGTCAGTCAGTACATTTAAGGCATTACAAACCAACATAAATGCATTCTTTTAATATCAAAACAGTAACTCAAAATACAAAAGGAACAAATGATCTAGAAAGTCAATGGAAATATAATGTGTTAATACTTACATTCCTGACAAACGTTCCCATAGTGTCCTCAATATCTCTCTTAAATTTCTTCTCCATGTCCTTCCTGAACTCCTCCATCTGAGAGAAGGGGTCGCGCCAGAAGGGTCCGCGGTGCAGGTGTTTGACGTGGCCTTCAGGAACCATAGGAAGGACCATGCACCTCCTGCCCCAGGGTCGTGGTGCCATCCTCATTCTAGACACCAGTCGTCCCGCCATGCGTACAGACACCATCGCTCCTTAGGTGCTGCCAACAAGGAAGTAACGGAAGGATTGCACTAAACGATGCCAAGGATTCAAGGTCAAATTAAGGTGATGGTTTTTGAAAGTTGAAAGGTGTGAGGTACTTCAAAGGGAGAGAAAAAGTGAAATATTTGGGAACAGAAAATCAAGCAACACAATATGGCTGCACCTGTGCCAGCTACACCAAACTATTGGCACCACAATTACCTGCAGCATTGGCATGTTCAAATCAAAACTATGATGCAATGCACACTCAGGGAGAGAGAGAGAAAAAAACAACAACAACAATAATGATGCACAAAAAAATTAAATACATAATGATAGGGTATTATTTTACATCTTCACCTGAATGCTCTAGAGAATGCAGAGTTGTATTTTTACATTACCTGATACATTCTGAGAAGGTTTTCTTAATTACATTTCTGTCGCAAATTCTTAGTTTGTGAGATATTCAATGTTTTCTATGAGACCTTCTCTCCGGGAATAAGGTAAAGTTTAGTTTAGTTTAAACAATGTTCTGTTACTTGTCAATGTAGGTTAAGGTTTGGTTAATTTATTTTATGTTATGTTATGTTAATTTTGAAGATATTGAATGTTTTTGATGAACATAAATCGGGCGTTTGGCGAGGTACAGACACCATTTTTATTTGTAGCCACACTACAGGTTTTGTGACCATCAGTGCATTGTGTGTTCGTCAATAGGTCAGTTATATTATGTTAGTGATTCTGGCACCTTGTTCTTAGCAAAGTGCTTACAGATACGGCAGCCGTACCCCGTTGTCATCCCCTATTGGTACGGCATGTGCCGGCGTCATCCACTGTGTTCGCATTAAATTTGACATTTTCACCGTACAAAGAGTTTCAAAACACTTAGAAAGTTATCAACAGAATAATCCGCTATTCCTACGACATGTGCCTTATTATTTACCTGGTGAAGCATCTTTCAAGTTACGTTATATTAGGTTAGGTTCGGTTGTATAAGCTTTTAACCCAAAAGTTATGCCGTATCTATAACCGAGCCCTATGAGGATACAGCTTACGTTAGGTTATGGTTAGATTATGTTATGTTATGTTTGGTTAGGTTCAGTTATATAAGCTTTTTATATTTTATTACCCAAAAGTTAGGCACGTGCCATATCTATAACCGAGCACTATGAGGATACGGCTGCCGTACCTGTAAGCTGTGCCTATGAGTGTTTACAGATACGGCAGCCGTACCCTGTTGTCATCCCCTATTCGTACGGCTGCCGTACCTGTAAGCACTGCCTATTCTTAGTGTAAATCATTGTATTTCGTCTTCCCCACCCAAGAACCCCGCATTCCCACAGGTCCCCAGGCTTGTTGGGGTGATAAGGATATCTTATTATATATACATTTGCGACGGAAATGAATGTTAAAATCATTCAAAATGGATCAAAATCTATACGAAGTGTTATTTATATCCAGGTGAATTCTGGTGAAGATGTAAAATTTGACTAATGATAGGAAGCCAAACCATCTATACTAATTGATGTCATAATGATGTGTAACTGTAAGGCGTTGAAGTAATAGTGAGTATTTGCAGCACTGTGAACCCAACACAGGTGATCCCAGCGTCACACATCAATTCTATCACTAATGGGCAATGACAACAATAGTGTTACTCATCACAATATAACACTTGCATTCACCTACTTGATGGGATGTGCCTTGAAGTGAGTGGTGCCTCGAATGGTGTGTAATATGAAGAAAATGATCCCCCCCTCTGTGCACGGCGTCGCCTCTTGCCTCTTCCCTCTTCTGTTACGTTCTGTTGCGGGAAACTTCTATCCTTTACAACGGTACCTCCCTTACTAACCACTACTGTTGTATTTCATAGTGAATACTAATAACCTATTTATTGTAATCACTATTTCTTATGATATTTTTGTTTTTTTTCCTTTTCTTTATATTCTAAATTAAATACATCTCCGTCCAATGCATTCTATTGACTTTAACTTTGGCTTAAGAACAACCTATTTTCATACCATATTTATAGATTTAGTGCAATATTTCATACATTAAGAGTTAACTAGCATTTTTCCGGCTTTATGAATGAGGAAATTTAGTTTATGAGGTGAATGAGTAACGTATCATGTAAACCATATATTTATCCAAGCGTCATAGAACACGGAATCATGTGATGCAATACCAGGAAGACTGATGCAATGACGAGAAGTGTCCAGAAGGTTCTAGCGTCTGCCTTCACACTATCACTACATCACTATCAGTTATCACACTTCATTATCTTAGAAACGAATTTATGTACCTTTCTATGAGTAAATACACATCACATTTACTGCAAGATCACAAGTCTCCTAGTCCAGCTCAGTGCCATGAATATGTCGCTCAATCATGTTGAATCTATCTCTAAAGCAAACATTTATCTCTACAATGCGGTCAATCACTGAAGAACCAAACTGAAAATTGTAGTCAAAATGGGACAGTGACCATGCCGGGGAAATAATACCAAAACATACACATCTGTAACACTCTCTCTCTCTCTCTCTCTCTCTCTCTCTCTCTCTCTCTCTCTCTCTCTCTCTCTCTCTCTCTCTCTCTCTCTCTCTCTCTCTCTCTCTCTCATGGTCTGTTGTGAGGACAAGGTCAAGGATGTTAGTGGATGGGTGGATGGGGTTTCGGACAATAGTTCGTATAGAAAACTTGGTATGGCAATAATTCGTAGGATAAAGTTCGTTTGCCTAAAGTACGTTAGGATAAAGTACGTAGGGTATAAAGTTCGTCATGTCAAAAGTTCGTAATGGAAAAAAATCGTAAGGTTAAATGTTCGTCGTGCAAATGTTCGTTAGAAAAATGTTCGTACGCGTAAAAGTTCGTATGGAAAAATTTCGTATGCAAATGTTCGTAAGCAAAACGTTCGTACGCAAATGTTCGTCAGGGATAAAATTCGTCTGACAAAAATACGTAAGTAAAAGTTCGTGGATGGAAGTGGATGAAAAGGTGGAAGCTTCACCCTCGGAGACAGACCTAGAGTAATAAAGGTATCCAAAAATTGTTGAGTTATTGGGTTTTGTTGATGCAATTAAACTTGTGGTAATGATTTTCGTACATGATAGGAGTGGCCAATAAAGCCTCCCACTCGTCCTTGTATTGATGGTAATTACGTAGGTGTGGGGGGGGGGTGTATTTCGAGTTCAAAAGACTCGAAATAAGCCTAATAAGTAATAAGATGAGACAGGTAACGAAGGTCGGGGTTCAGAATATCCTTTCCCACTGACACACAGCTACACCTCCCTGCGGACCCACGCCACTATAGTATTTGGGGTCAAAAGGTACACGCACTACTTGTTCGTTGGTAAATGTTTTGTTAGACTGAGTTGCCAGGAACCATATATACCGATCAACTTGCTAGGGACAAGGAGACCACAACACAACCACTAACTGTCACCAGGGAACAATATACAAACAAACAAACAAACACACCACCACCCTGCAAAACACACTAGTATTGCAAACACAAAGTCTAGATGGTGAGATATAAACCTTACGTCAACAGGACCCGCGACACGCACGACTCACGATGAATGTATCAAACCTTACACACACACACACACACACACACTCACACACTCACGTCAGCCACACAGGAGCGGAAAGCAAGGACATAACAGTATTCATGCAGCAGCCGGCAAACTGTGCACATGAACACCCACAACATTGGGTTACAAAGCGACAGTGACGAGACGCAAGGCAAGTTGGTGGTAGTGTGTTTTGTGCAGCACGCTCATGGCAGAACACTCATGGCACTCACTGGTTAACAATACAACTCAGGATCTTAACTAACTTCCTCTATATGTAGTGATAAATTGGTCTCAATAGCAGTATAGCTAACAAACAAACACACACACACACACACACACACACAAAGCATGCATATTCTATCCTTTTCTTTATATCAGGAGTGACGTAACGCCTCACCCATCAACGCTGTCCAACAATTCCTCTTCTTTACCGTTCGTCATGAAGTGATGTTGAGAAGCAATAAGATGTCACAAATTAATCATAACTATAAATACTAAGAAACAATTACAGAAAGATTGAATACTACGTTGAATATACACTTCCGATTGAATATTTTCACAGATGGGCTTCAGTAATAACACGTTAAAATCTGACTCGCTGGAAGTGATTACTATAACTGGAACCATTACAAGAACTGAACCACAGATGAAAAAAGAACATCTATCATCAATAATGGTAAAAAAAGGTCCCTGTCTCCATCCTACACTAAAATTAAGCTTTTATCAACGAAGCGGAAAAGAGCATCTGAGCAGCAGGCGTCACCGATAGTATGGTACTGAGACGCAGAGTGTGAGACAATGAAGATGGAACACTTATATCTCACACATCTGGATAATAGTGTTGCCAACGGACTTACAAAAAAAGAAGGGAAGAAGGTAGGAGAGGGAGGGAGGTAAAACTTAGATCACCTCACGTCCGAGTGTGATAACAAGACCTGATTTGGAGTTTTTGTTTCATCGTGGCGGCAATTTGTCTGTGTTTGAGGGAGTGACGCAGGTGGTAAAGTTAGGCCACGTCCACTCCGTTAATGCAGGTGTTGACGGAGTGTTGTTGGGAGGAGGTCGCACGATGGATGGTTCACCTCTCGGGGGTTTGGTTATTAGATGATAGTGAACAGTGCAGGCAGGCAGGCAGGCAGGCAGGCAGGCAGGCAGGCAGGCAGGCAGGCAGGCAGGCAGGCAGGCAGGCAGGCAGGCAGGCAGGCAGGCAGGCAGGCAGGCAGGCAGGCAGGCAGGCAGGCAGGCAGGCAGGCAGGCAGGCAGGCAGGCAGGCAGACCTTTTACGCTTCTTTACGATTTACGTTTCGACCTTGGAGTTTAAAAAAGGTCTAAGGGAGGGATGGGAGGGAGAGGGAGAGTATTGTGGGTCAACTTATTACTACTGCATGACTGGTATAGGAAGGGGGGGGGGAGAGAAGGGGGTATGAAAGAAAGTTTGCAAAGGAAAGAAGAGAAGGTCGGCGCTAGCATGCAGTGGATGTGTTTTCTCTCTCTCTCTCTCTCTCTCTCTCTCTCTCTCTCTCTCTCTCTCTCTCTCTCTCTCTCTCTCTCTCTCTCTCTCTCTCTCTCTCAACGCTTTAAAAACAGACAGTAAGGCCAAACTATCAATATTTCAATATCATGAAGAACATTTAGAAAAGAGAATATAATATAATTTTGATAGGATAGGATTATGGGCAGAAATCACGTTTTTTTTTTTTTTGATAACTCGAAAAAGTATGAGTTTATGTAATTTATGTAAAAAATCACAAAATAATAATAATAATAATAAAAAAAGAGTTGGAGACCTTGGACACGAGAAGGAAACAACGTAATTCCCGTCAACGTTGAAAGTCAGGAAATATTTACTCTTAATTAACACACTGCACTCAATAGAAAACGAGGTGTGTCTCCCCCTCTCCCCGCGCCAAGATGCACGAGGCAAACTAATCCTTTACATCAGTTATTGGTTTGATCGTACCAGGAGGGCGGCGAGGGTCAGCGGAGTTAATGAATAGTGGTGATCCCTTGATGCCTGTCGTCTTGGGGTGTACTAGAAACACTTTGTACTTGCTTTAGTGTCCCCTCCCGTAGGAATGACTGCCGGGAGGGGATGTTGGGGAGGCGATATTACATGAGTCTGTTAGGTTAGTTGACACCTGGCGGCAGTCACTCACATTACTTACCTAGTCTTTGGGATTGAAAGTCAAACTATCTTTTTTTCCCCTTTCAATCAAAGAGTTAGAAAAGGAAAGGGATTTTCAGAAAGTAAACAAAGAAAACAATACTATGAATGAGTCTTGGTTGAGTTTGTGGTGATTTGATCGATGGGACGAAGATGAAGGTGTGGGTAGGATGTGCGTGGGCGTGGGCGTGGGGAAGAGAGATGAAAAGTGTTGACGGGACGGCGAGGGAGTGAAAGTGAGAATGAGAATGAGAGTGAGAGTGAGAATGAGTGAGGGTGACGATGGAGAAGAGGACAACGATGAAGCTGAAGAGTTGAAGCAAACACACTGACCACAAGGAAAGATGGGGGGAGAGGAAAACTAAAAAGAGACAGAGAGATAGAGAGAGAGTATAGAGGGTGAGTGAGGGGAGGTGAGGGTGTGGACTCACGCAACCTGACCCACGCCCACCACGCCCACCCCATCACGGTAATGAGACAAGCAGAGGCACACGACACCCCATAAGGCACGCCACTCCATACTACACTCAACGACTTTCGACTTTATTAAATGAATGGGGAGGGGAAGACAAGAGGAGGAGGTACGAAAGGGGAGTGGGGGAGAGAGGGATGAGAGGGAGGATGGGTGAGGGGGGGATGAGGGGTAAGGGGAGAGGAGAGAGGGTAAGGTTTTCAATGATAATATTATTTTTACCTGGAAATGGTGACAGAGGGTACGATGACACATGATTAATTTTCTCTCTCTCTCTCTCTCTCTCTCTCTCTCTCTCTCTCTCTCTCTCTCTCTCTCTCTCTCTCTCTCTCTCTCTCTCTCTCTCTCTCTCTCTCTCTCTCTCTCATGATGCTACTGACACACAATATAATAAAATAAACAAATAAATAAACAAACAAATAAAACCAAAACTTAACTACCTTGCCTTTCCTCCCATATTCTTGCCACTAACAGGATAAAAGCCCCAGTAACTTTATTCTGATGGTGACCTTTTTCTTGGCATTCACTTAACCCTAAACACACACACACACACACACACACACACACACACACACACACACACACACACACACACACACACCTTACCGCTTCTATTGCAAGACATATATATATAAAAAAAAATAAAATAAAAATAAAAAAACACGTTATATGGGCACCTACTGAAAGGGGAGACTAGGCTAAGCAACCCCAATGGCGCCTACACCTTACACCTTTTCCTTAGACATAATATTTTCACCTCACATCACCTCCCGCATAGAATCCCCGGGGCAGGACTACGGCGGTCTATAAGGGGATCGTAGCGTCTCATTTTATGTCCGTAACGACCCATATATCAAGAGGAGTTGTCGTGTTTTCTTAAGACAGGAAACGTACGTACTATCTCTCTCTCTCTCTCTCTCTCTCTCTCTCTCTCTCTCTCTCTCTCTCTCTCTCTCTCTCTCTCTCTCTATGCGGTAATGGATTATGTGATGACCCAAAAGTGTATGTGTGGATGTGTATGTATGTGTGTGCGTATGTGTGTGTGTGTGTGTGTGTGTGTGTGTGTGTGTGTGTGTGTGTGTGGGTGTGTGTGTGTGTGTGTGTGTGTGTGTCAGTCACCTCGATCAGCCACACACACACACACACACACACACACACACACACACACACACACACACACACACACACACACACAAAGTTCCTGATTGCTGTTTTATTTTATTCTTCACGTGACACAAGTTTTGAGAATCATGTTTTCTGAGTGATCGCTTTGTGGCTCAAGCTTCTTCTCTTCCTCCTCTTCTTCTTCCTCCTCCTCCTCCTCCTCCTCCTCCTCCTCCTCCTCCTCTTCTGGTTGTGTTGGTTTCACTTCCCTATTCATCTTTTTATCACTTCTCTCATCTCATCTCTTTCCCTTTTCTTCCGATTCTTTTTTCGTATCTTTCATTCCGTTCTCTCTCTCTCTCTCTCTCTCTCTCTCTCTCTCTCTCTCTCTCTCTCTCTCTCTCTCTCTCTCTCTCTCTCTCTCTCTCTCTCTCTCTCTCTCTCTCTCTCTCTCTCTCGCATTCTAGACTTTCTTTAATGTTATTCTGTTCAAAGTTCTGATTTCCACGTCATCCTCCATTAAGCTCTATTGTACACACACACACACACCCACACACACACACACACACACACCCACACACTGCGTTCACCTTAATATATTTCTCTTTTAAACGGTTCGCTCATACTCAACTTCCACCATTTCTTCAATCAATCTATTTTCAACACCTCTATAACAACATCAAGGAGTGGTCCCAACTATTACACAACAAACAAAACTTAAATCATATTGTTTTTCGCATCAGCATCAAGCAGCCTATGTTGATAAGGACTTTTATAGACGTAGAAAGATTTGATGAAGATGTAGAAGCAGAATTGCACAAAACTCAGTAACTTGTGTGTGTGTGTGTGTGTGTGTGTGTGTGTGTGTGTGTGTGTGTGTGTGTGTGTGTGTGTGTGTGTGTGTGTGTGTGTGTGTGTGTGTGTGTGCAAGCCGCCGTGGGATCTGCTAACTATTTCCGCAAACAGTAGAAGAGTTACGGAGTCCAGAAGGAACTTTGTGGTGTTTGGTTTGTTTCCAGATTTAGAGGAAGAGGGAGGAGGAGGAGGAGGAGGAGGAGGAGGAGGAGAGGAGGAGGAGGAGGAGAAGGAGGAGGAGGAGGAGAGGAGGAGGAGGAGGAGGAGGAGGAGGAGGAGGAGGAGGAGGAGGAGGAGAAGGAGAAGGAGGGAGAAGGAGAAGGAGGAGGAGGAGCGGCGGAGGAGGAGGAGGAGGAGGAGGAGGAGGAGGAGGAGGAACACAAATGAAGAATAAACATTAGCAGATCTGTTGGCTCTAACGAGGTTGTTTGTGATAAACGACACTATATAATCTAAAGTGAGATATATAGAATAGTAAAGAGCGAAGGCTCCTCCCCACCCACCGCCTCCTCCAGTCGAGGCATGCAATGTTTAGAGGAAGAGATCAAAAGTATCATTACTGTTTCTAGTACTTAGACGAAACATGTCCTGCCAGACCACCAACAACAACCTCAACACACATGGCATGTCTAGTCACATAACTTTATTATATTTTGCTATGACAACGGCTAATGATTACGGGATGGAGTCAAAGTACTTGTAGAGTTTGTTGTTGAAGTGTGTAAGTGTTATACTGTGAACAACATTGGAAGCCACGTAATTCCACACGTTAACAACCCGATTGGAGAACAAATGTTTGGCTTCATTTGTCAAGAATCTTTAACCAATGATCTTGAAACTGCTTTGTCTTGTCGTCATATTCAATTAATCGACTGTGAAGAAATTTTCTGCACAGACGTTATCAAATCCTCTGAATATTTGAAACACTTTTATTAGATCACTTCGCATCCTCTGTTTGGATAGGCTGAATAAGTTCAAATCTTAAGTCTTCCTTCATAAAGTACTAGTACATTTCTCAGCCTGGGAATAATTTTTTTTATTGTTCGTTGACTTCTGTCTAGTTTTTCTATTTAAATAAATAAACAATGGAAACCAAAACTGTAAACAAAATTCGAGATGGGACCAAACCAGTGAATTATTACGTTGTGTTTTAACTTTTCTGAATTATTTTCGAAGACAGTTACCTCCGATGAATGCAACCTCAGACCAATGCTGACTAGACTTGAAATCACTTAATATCATGATAGCAACATCCTTATCCATACTCACTGCATGAATTCGTTAGCCATTCATTAAAAAGCGATCGTTATTACTCCCAAAATTCGTAATACTTTGTAGTTATTGACGTTTGGTTTAATTTGCCATTCACTGATCCCAAAAGTTAGTCAATCTGTCGATCAAACTGCAAAGGTTCTCTGTCACGTGTCCTAGTTACTCTATATATATATATACACACACACACACACACACACACACACACACACACACACACACACACACACACACACACACACACACACACACAAAGTTTCTGATTGCTGTTTACTTTCATTCTTCACGTGACGCAACTTTTGAAAATCATGTTTTCTGAGTGATCGGTCCAGTTCGGTCTGATTTCGGTTCGGTTCTGGTTCGAGAGCAGAACGATTGAGGTCGGATCAGCATCACTACATTCAGAAAAAGTGAAGAAACAACCCCAAGAAATATAGTGCTCTCTCTCTCTCTCTCTCTCTCTCTCTCTCTCTCTCTCTCTCTCTCTCTCTCTCTCTCTCTCTCTCTCTCTCTCTCTCTCTCTCTCTCTGTATGCGTTCCCAATCACCACTCACAACCACAACGATCTCCCTCTCTTTCCTCCTCCTCCTCCCCCTCCCCCTCCTCGTGCTCTTCCTCTTCCTCCTCCTCCCGACAGTGACGACGGCTCCACCACCATCAGTAGCGCCTCATTACTCCACAAGAAGGGAGCAGAAGGAGGAGGAGGAAGAAGAAGAGGAGGAGGAGGAGGAGGAGGAGGAGGAGGAGGAGGAGGAGGAGGAGGAGGAGGAGGAGGAGGAGGAGGAGGAGGAGGAGGAGGAGGAGGAGGAGGAACGGCAAGAGGAGAAGGAAGGAAAATAGAAATATCTTGGAGAGAGAGAGAGAGAGAGAGAGAGAGAGAGATGAGAGAGAGAGAGAGAGAGAGAGAGAGAGAAGAGAGAGAGAGAGAGAGAGAGGAGAGAGAGAGACGAGATGAGAGAGAGAGAGAGAGAGAGAGAGAGAAAAAAAAAAAAGTGGTGTCAATGTGGGCGAGAATCACAGGTCTTCACTTCCTGGTTCTCATTAAACTTGTTATATTATCAAGAGCTATTTTTTTTCTTATCTGTTGTCTTGATGTCTTTTACTTCCTGGTCTTTCATCCTTTTAATTGACTTGAACAACTTTACCTCACGTTAAGGCGTCAATCTTAGTTTTATTCACTGATTTTATTATTATTATTATATATATATATATATATATATATATATATATATATCTCTCTCTCTCTCTCTCTCTCTCTCTCTCTCTCTCTCTCTCTCTCTCTCTCTCTCTCTCTCTCTCTCTCTCTCTCTCTCTCTCTCTCTCTCTCTCGAAGTTGAGGAAGATTTGCTATATTTTTGTTTGTAAAAAGCACACATTGAGTTATATCAGTGTTAATAGTGAGTATATTACATAAGCACCATTGATATAGTCTTTTAAGTTCTTGGTTTGCATTAAGTATAAGTTGTTCTGGGCTTGAACCAACTGAATACATTGTCATGTCATCAGTAAACAGAATGGTTTCAGATTTAGTAAAAATAGTAGATATGTTATTGATATATATTGAAAACAATACAGGAGCCAAGATGCTGCCTTCAGGAACACCAAGAGTGACTGGAGTAATGGATGATTTTTCACCGTTAAAAACTGTTTGCTGATGCCTGTCTGTTAATTAAGTAATCATTGAACCATGAAAGTATTGGGTCACGGATTCCATAGTGATGCATTATACTTAGTAAAATTTTATGGTTCACTGTATCAAAGGCTTTAGCAAAATTGATGAAGGTAGATAGAACAGAATTTTTAGTGTCAATAGCGGAAAATACATCGGTAGAAAAGATATTCAAGGGTTGAAAAGTGTTGCGTTTAGGTCTGAAACTAAACTGAACAGGGTTAAGAATATTCTTATTTTCTTGGTAATGCATAATGTGTTTTCATTAAAGTTTCAAATATCTTAGATAATACTTAAGTTGTGCTATTGGTCTATAGTTTTTTTTGGTCATTATTAGCGCCAGATTAGTGAATGGGGGTTATTTTATCAATTTTTCGCATAGCAGGAAAAGTTTCAGTTTCAACCGACTGATTGAAGGGAATAGTCAAAGGAAGAGAAAACAGATCAGAGTGGGTTTTTTTTATAACAGGAACAGCTTTATCGTGAACACCAGAGTTCTTGTTATTTAGTGTTTTGATTGGTGTTTGTACGTGATAGGCGGTAAGAATAGGAAGCACCATAGAGTTTGGATAATTGTGTTTAATATACTCCCTTGGGTTTCGGTTTGGTGTCAAGTTGTGGTGCAATACTGAAGAAATAATTACTGAACACTTCTGAGATGTGTGTTGACTTATTCAATATGGTATTGTTGTACTACAAGGTATTAATGATATTTTAATTGCAAGTATTACCTTTAATCTCATTAATTGTTTGCCAAATGTTCTTTGTGTTGTTTCTGAAAGTACAAAAGAGTTGACGATAATAATTTTATTTAGCAGATCGATTAACTTGTGTTAGATTGTTTATGTATTGTTTGAAAATATCATGTCAAATGGTTCCTAGTTTATACATTTTAAATAGATTACATGTATGTTGAATTGAATTGAAAATTTGCATGTCTATCTAAATATTTAAAATAGGTACACTGTTTGCCTATCTAAACACTCCCATCTGGCCCACCACAACACTATCAATGCTTGACATGAACAACTACATAGATGGTGGCATCACTTGGCTTGTTTTGACTCTAATATTTTGACTTCCCAACTGATCTGCCTTTATGTAATAACTATTTACACATGTAGGTTTATTTTTAGGTTTTATATTTCTACAACTCTTTCTGTTCTTGTTACCCTTATGAGGTCATTTTTAGACAGTATTTTTCAGTTAAGATAAGTCCACTATACCACCCCCCCACCCCCAACCCCCCAAACAAAAAAAACCCACCATCACCACCACCACCACTACTATTACCCCCACCATCACCACTACTACCACCACCACCTACTATCCCACCACCACCACCACTGTCGCCACCACCACCACCACCACCAACACTAAAGGAATAAAATTAACACACAAAAGACATGATGACGCTTTATAAAATCTAA
>JAPQNM010000219.1:0-17500 GCA_029783475.1 Metacarcinus magister
AAATACATTACTTAAAGGCGTCTAACACTAACACGTTTTCCGTCAACTTTGTGGAATCGACATTTCTGGAACGACGACCTCTTGACGCAGGCGATCTAGCCATGTGTAAAATCAGTGATATAGTGGACTTTTCACACGTGTGAGGTAGAAAGGAGGTAGAAAAGGAGTAGAAAGGATGTAGTTGGTAGGTAGGTAGGAAGGCGTTAACAGGGAAGTATGAGGTAGGTAAAGGTGTCTCCTGTGCCAGTAAGTATGAATATGTGCGATCACTATTAAGCGAGAACAGGTTTTCCCCCACCCCCAAAAAAAAACCAAACCCCCCCCCCCCCCCCCCCCCCCCCCCAAATACCAACCCACCACCCCCCCCCCCCCCTCACAAATATTTAAATTTAAAAAATTTTACATAAATAACAATATGTTTTTAATATACATATAACCATCTCATTGGTTGAGTGCCTACAGACCCCTGAAAATGTTAATTAAGATCCCTCTTGTTGTCTAGGGGAGTAGAAGACAGACAGATAGACAGATAGACAGACAGACGACAGATTTTTTGGCTTGGGATGGTATGGAATTGAAATCGTGTACTATATTAACCTACGAGGAAGGAAGAAGAATATTTCTTTGTGGTAGCGAACAAGCGAACCTTCTCTTGTTCTGCAAATAATCACCACAAGTACAACTCCTCTACACCAGTGATTCCAACCAAGGTGTGTCTGTTTGTTTTTGTGTGTGTGTGTGTGTGTGTGTGTATTTACCTATTGGTATTTTTGCAGGGTTCGAGCAGGGCTCATTATGTCCTGTCTACATACAATCTATATTTATCCAACTGTTCTTAAAATCATGTATGCTGGCTGTCCTCAACAATCTCCTCGCTCAGTCCATTCATACATCCCAGTTCTATGTGGGAAACTATACTTCTTCCATCTCTTGAACATGGACTCTTTCCAACCTCTTATGAATCCGCTCTCGTAGTCCTTGATGCACTTCCGTCAGGTATCACCCGTTCTTGTCCATAGTCTATCTTTTCTTTCCCACTAACGATGTGGTACATAGTTTATTACATCTTCTCTCTCTCTTCTATCTTGCAGCGTAGCAGTACCCATTTCCTTCAAACTATCCCATAATTCTAGATCCCTTCAGTTCCGGTACCATGTCTTGTGGCGTCCTCTGGATCCTTTCAACTTCTTGACATCCTTCTTCTTATTCTTATGTTGAGACCACACCACTGCTGCAGATTCCAACCTAGGACGCACCATGGTAGTCCGAATCTTCATCATCATGTCCTTGTCCCTCTAGCGAAATGCCCCCTAATGTTTCGATAAGCACCTATTTGAGCCAAAATCCCACTTATATGGCTTTCTGGCAACATGTGTCCTGAATAAATCAGCCCTAGGTCCTTCTCCTCCCTTCTCAATTTCGTATCACTTCCTCCCCCCATTTTTGATACTCCCCATACAGGTGCTTCTTAGGTCTTTCCCATCTCTAACACATGGCATTTTCTTGGGCATTAAAACCATTTCCACTTCTGGCTCCATTCATAATCGTATCTATATCATGTGCATCTCCATGCATCATATGGCTCCTTATCACTCTGAAGATCTTAGGCATTCAATCAGCAAATAGATTTTGTGTAACTGCTCAAATCCCTATGCAATATCATTTTCATATATAATTTTAACATGATTATCCTGTACCCTTGGGGGCACGCCCTAACACTTTACCTCCAACTTAAACAAGATGTCTCTGATTACAGTTCTCATTTCCCTTTATGTAGGTAGTCCCGTCACCCAGTTTTCAATATAGGTTCCACTTAATCCACCTCCGGGTTCCACTTCCAACAACAGCCTTCTATGAGGTACCCTATCAAACTGCCTTTAAAAAATGTCTAGGTAGACTGTCATCGACCCATCCATCTCGTCCTAAACTTGCCACCCATCTACCACTCTTGTAATAAAGCTTAGCAAATTTGTCATCACAGATCTTTCCCTTTCCTGAAGCCAAATTGACAATCACAGGATACAACTCATTCTCTTCCAAATCCGACTCCAACCACTGGTCTCTTGAATTTATTATGGCACAGAGTTTTCCCACGACCCTCGTCAGCGACACGGTCTGTAATTTAGTGGCTCAGGCAGTCTTCGTTCCCCTCCTTTGTATATGGGGCACTATGTCTTGGCTCTGTTCTCTTACCACCTCTTTGCACTCCCCCCTCCCTCATTGACTGTTGATCACACCCCAAATTGGCTCCTCCGTTCTTTCCCTGCATTCTTTCAAATGTCCAGTTTTGAATACTCTCCGGATCCCATCGCTTTCCTCTCACACCAACTTTTCCAACAATTTGCCAATTTCTTGCTTCTCCACCTTCTCCACCCCTTACTTCTTGCAACCGCTAACCCTCTCACCTCTTCTCTGGTTCAACAAACTCTTTCTTCCACAACCTAATACGAGACTTAAACTCCATTCTCACTTCACTCATCTCCTCTGCTTTTCATACTTCCTTCCCCCTTTTTCTAGCTTGTCAATATCTCCTATTTGTAATTTCCCTTTAAATGTTGGTCCTGTAAAAAAAATAACTTAGGCTCTTCCTTACGACTTCTCCACTATAGTCCTTTTCAAACCTTATCTCTTCCTCCCTTCTTTATTTCGTAACATATACTCATTTCTTGCTCCCGTATAGACAGCTCTCTATTGCTATCATTGCGATGGTTTCTTCACGCTTCCTCCATCGCTGCACCTTATCTTCTTCGCTCTGCACACCGTGCATTGTACCAAACTATATTACTTTCTTTACTTTAGTAGCACTGCACGACTTCTGTACTCCCTCCTTGTATTTTTCCAGAAACTTGTTCATATTGATCCTGCACTGGCGATTCCTGTTCATAATCGTTTCCACTGATACTCGATCTTCTTAATTCAGCAAATTGCCTTGGCGTAATTCACTCCTTTTCTGTGATCTCCCTCCTCACCTCCTCATTCACTCATATCACTTATCACTTTTCTCCATTGGGCTCAGTATTTAATTTCTGGAGTAGTTCAGGTCTCTTGGTGAACACCAGGTCTAACATGATGTTCCTCTGTCCCTCTGTACCTGGTGAATTCATCCATCCACTGCTCCATTGGTTCTCCATTGCCAATTGAATCAGTTCCTCACTCCATGACTCAGCATTACCATAAACTTCCATTTCTTCCCAATTGACACCTTTACAATTAAATTTCCCAGTAGTAATACTTTGCTGCACTTACTAATCATATTTTCAAGGCACTTTATCACCTCCTTCCGCATTTCCTTGTGTTTTTGTCCCCCATGCATTAGTGTTTGGTGGGCATACGCTACTATGATCTTCCTCCTTTCCTTCCACTGGTCCTGATTGTAATGCTTATGACCTCAACCATGCCAACACCATATTGCACATCCTCCACATGCACATCATCTCTAACCACTATTAATACACCTCCTCCACCCTTACCCCTTCTATCTCTCCTCCATATGTATATCCCTCCTCTTTGATTCAGTTGAATTTCCTCTCCTAGTTTTGTCTCAGTCAGACACAACACTTCCAGTCTTTTATCCCTTAAATAGTCCTCATCACTTCCAAAATACCTGAGAGCAATCCATTTATGTTTGTATACGTTATTCTTAAATTTTCCTTTCCATCAGTAATATATCCACCATCTAAGCTTGTGCTCCTCGCGTTTCCTCCTCTCTTTGTCGAATGTACCATTTCCTCAGCCTCATGTCCAACACTCTCCATAATACTCTCTCTTCTCGATCTCTGTCCTCTTCTCGTTTTTTCCTTGGCTCATTCTTAATTCTTTCTCTATTTCCCTTTCCTCCAAGTTCATATCCCTTTAATCCAGATGTTCTTTAATATCATGATTCTTGGCCAATTTCCCAGTCTTTGCAAAATCTCTTCTATCACCACCTGTGATCTCATCTTAACCTTTAATGGTCTTTTACCTCCCTCCTTATATTTACCAATTCTATAAACTTCTTCTATTTCCCTTTCAGTCCTTGTTCTTCATCTTGAACACGAAACAACATTTCTCACCAGCTCCTTCTCCTCCCTCTCCCTCACCATCTTGAATGGATTTCTCTTCTCCTGCAATCCGAAATTACCATACACTTTTTCTTATCCACCGTATCCCTTACTAAATTTTCCTTCTCTTTTATCACTGTCATCTTTTGTTTTCTCTTGGATCTGTTGTTTCACAACCTCTCTAAAGCTAGCTTTTTCAGCCTCATTTTCCTTTATCCAGGCATTTCTTAGCTTTTCAAGTTTAGCCTCGGAAACGGCAGCATCTCTCCCAACTGAATCACCTTCCACTTTTTCTCTCAACTCCTGGATAGCGACCTCATACTCATTACATTTAACTTTCAGTGTCTCATTTTCCTTTTTCAACTCTCCCACAACACTCTCACATTCACCACACTTTCTTTTCAAGTCATTATTTTCCTTATGGTACTCTTCCTGCTTCTTCAATAACCCATCAAGGAGCCCTTTCATCACTTTCATCTCCCCTTCAACTTTAGTTAGCCTCTTACCATCTTCAAAACCAGAAAAATCTTCCTCACTTGAAATGCTCATCTTCCTGTTTTTGGCGACTCATATGTCCAAACCCTTTCCCTAACACTTGTCCCAGCTGATATGGGTTTGTTTACATCCGTCGGGTGTCTTCTGCTATCTTTTTTTCGTTGCCCATATTTCACTGAGAATACACATTTACGTACCAATTTAGGAGACAGGACACTTTTGTTACCCCACTCTCATCCTGCACTATACATACTAGGTATCAGATCCGGTCCTTGATGAATCTGACTTGATATGTCGAGCGTCTGTGACACGTCTTCTCCTGGCGGCGGTGTGTGTGTGTGTGTTTTTGTCCCTTTATGATGGCTATGAAGTTTTTGTATGGAAGTAAGGGTGTAAATGGTGAATACATCAAGCTGAGTGTTAATGACGGAGGCAAAGTTGAGAATCCCTGCTCTACACACACACTTCTTGCCCTCAACCCTCCCCTTTGTAGCTTCCTTATATTCTTGTGTTCCATCACGGTCTCTCTCCTCTCTCTCTCTCTCTCTCTCTCTCTCTCTCTCTCTCAATCTAGGCCTTCCACAGATTAACATTCCTCTCCTCAAACCTCCACTTAAGCGTCTCTCAACAGTGAGGCAATGGTTAGTAATCAGTACAAAGGAACACTATTCATGATTACTAATACGAAAGTGATGATCAAAACACTCGATTCAATGATTGATTCACCTTGGTTAGTGAGGAAGGTTCACCAACTACACATCAATGTTCCTGCACTAGGTGGGTGGGTGGTGGCCTCCTGGGATGTGGGTGACTATGAGAGAGGGAGAGACGTAGGGAGGGAGAGAGGGAGGGAGCTAATTCCTCCCTCCGCTGAGACCTGGCACAACACACAACACCCAACACACTTTTTCTCCCGTCAACCGGTGCTATGTGGAGATCCGTTAGTTGTCCCGGGCTCAGTAATAGAGTTGTACTTAGGGCCTTCTCCCCCTCCTCCCTCACGCAGGACGAGATGGTGTGGTGGTGGTGGTGGTGGTGTGATGGGTGGTGATGGGTGGTGATGGAGCAACAGCACCGCACGTCACACCTCCGTCAGCGTCCAAGGAAAACTGAAACTATAGTGATGTGTCGAGTTCTTTGAGTCGACTCTTCCAAATGAACGCTATGAGCTGGGTCTCGTGTTTGAGTCGTTTATCTTTAAGTTTGTATATGTTCACGATTTCCTAACAAAGTATTAATAGTAGTAATAATAATAATGATAATAATTACGAGTACTAGGTCTACAAAGTTTGTATATGTTCACGATTTCCTAACAAATGATTAATAATAGTAATAGTAATAATAATAATTACGGGTACTAGACCTACAAAGTTTGTATATGTTCACGATTTCCTAACAAAGTATTAATAATAATAATAATAATAATAATAATAATAATTACGGGTACTAGGCCTACAGTTATTTAAATGATACAGTATAATGGTCGAATTGGCAATTAGATGTGTCTTATGCAGCGTACCACTGCTTACCTATGAATGCTTACCTATGAAAGGATAGTGGGGAATTAAGAAGTGGCCTTCTTATAATGAGCCCCACCTCAATGACCTGTCAGCCACCTTTCCAAGTCCTACGTGCCTGTCATACCTAGATTTAAATGCGGCTATTGATGGGGCAGTTTATATGTTCTCTGGGAGTGCATTCCAGTGATCAATGACTCTGAGGGAAAACCAGTTCCCCTTCATTGTGGTGCGCCAGTGGTCGGGTTTGCTGATGGTTCCTGTTCAGCTGGAAGAACTTTGTGTAGGAGATGTCCTCGTACCCATGACGGAGCTTGAAGGTCTGGATCATATCTCCCCTCACTCTCCTCTCCTCCAGTGTTTGTAGTCCGAGGCGCTGGTAGCGTGACTCATACGGCAGCTGAGCGAGTTCCGGTATCAGTTTTTGTTGCTCGCCTCTGCACCCTCTCAAGGGCCTGAATGTCCCGCACCAGGTAAGGGGACCATGACTGGGCTCCATAGTCCAGAATGGGTCGAACCAATGAGAGGTAGAGTGGCAAAAAGACGTCCTTGGAGAGCACGCTGAAGTTCCTCTTGATGATGCCCAGTCTGCCGTTTGCCTTGGCAGCCACTGTAGCCACATGGATTGAAGACTTAAGGTCATGGGCCATAATTACTCCGAGGTCCTTTTCCTGGGTTGACTTTTCCAACCTTTTGCCATCCAGTTGGTAGTCCACTTGCTGGTTGTTACGGCCTATATGCATGGTCTTGCACTTGCTAGACTCAGTCTTGATCTTGATGTCAAAGGTGACTCCTATGAGGATGTGTGCAGTGACAAATATCTCATACAAGCTATTTATGTCAGTCACAGTGAAAGAAAACATAGAAAAACACTTAATTAATAACAAATTAGTAAAGGAAAATCAGAGTGGATTTACAACAAAAGGAAGAGTAGAAAATAATTTAATGATATTAAAGTTCTGTATAGACAAAACAATCAAAGATAAGAAGATATTGTATGTGATGGCAGTGGATTTTGCGAAAGCATATGATTCAGTGAAAAGGGACAGTTTGATTAAAACACTAATGGACTACAAAATTCACCCTAACTTAATAGACATAGTGACTGGCATTTATACAGATGACACAACTGGCATTGTAACAGGAGGAGAGACAGAAATTAAGATGATTGTGTCAAGTGGCATTAGGCAGGGATGTACAGCTTCAACTACCTTGTTTAAGTTACTCACTTATGTAATCATAGAGTTTAAAAAAGAGGGAGGCTTCCGTGATGAAAACTTCAAGTTGAGTGCTCTATTTTACGCAGATGACGGGCTATTGATGGCAAGGACAGAAGAAAAAATGTGCAGGATGATAGACTTACTGACTAATTTAAGTAGCTACACAGGACTCAGGTACCCAGGACCTATAATTAAGACCATTACCAGGTGGGTACCCAGGACCTATTAGACCTAGTGGGTACCCAGACCATTGACCTCAGGTGGGTACCCAGGACCTATAGTTAAGACCATTACCAGGTGGGTACCCAGGACCTATAGTTAAGACCATTACCAGGTGGGTACCCAGGACCTATAGTTAAGACCATTACCAGGTGGGTACCCAGGACCTATAGTTAAGACCATTACCAGGTGGGTACCCAGGACCTATAGTTAAGACCATTACCAGGTGGGTACCCAGGACCTATAGTTAAGACCATTACCAGGTGGGTACCCAGGACCTATAGTTAAGACCATTACCAGGTGGGTACCCAGGACCTATAGTTAAGACAATTACCAGGTGGGTACCCGGGACCTATAGTTAAGACAATTACCAGGTGGGTACCCAGGACCTATAGTTAAGACCATTACCAGGCGGGTACCCAGGACCTATAGTTAAGACCATTACCAGGTGGGTACCCAGGACCTATAGTTAAGACCATTACCAGGCGGGTACCCGGGACCTATAGTTAAGAACATTACCAGGTGGGTACCCAGGACCTATAGTTAAGAACATTACCAGATGGGTACCCAGGACCTATAGTTAAGACCATTACCAGGTGGGTACCCGGGACCTATAGTTAAGAACATTACCAGGTGGGTACCCAGGACCTATAGTTAAGAACATTACCAGGTGGGTACCCAGGACCTATAGTTAAGACCATTACCAGGTGGGTATCCAGGACCTATAGTTCAGACAATTACCAGGCGGGTACCCGGGACTTATAGTTCAGACAATTACCAGGCGGGTACCCAGAACCTACCAGGTACCAGGGCGGGTACCCGGGACTTATAGTTCAGACAATTACCAGGAGGGTACCCGGGTACCCGGCTAGCCACTCGGTACTCATGTACCCAGATAGGACCCCGAGTACCCACCCGTCTCTAATTATAATACGACGTATACCTCATTATTATTATTAATTGTCTTTAGCTTGCTTGCATGTTAATTGGTAGGTGTATTACATGTTAGTGTTTTTAAGTCTGCTGATCTTACTTTTCAGGAACTACATGTCAGTTTGGTAACGGATGTCTCTTTCAGGGAGGGATTCATTGAAGATGAACTCATTTTAAAAGAACAGCTCCCCAGTTCTGATGGTGTGTCTACACTTTCTTCTGGTGTTAGTTCACAAAGATTTCTCTCATCAACACCGTCATCAGCATGCACCACACCAGACCCGGATTCGTTATTAAAACGTGTCACAGGTAAAGGCTTGCACTACTCTTGATGATTCAATAGGTGCAATGGGTGATTTTCTTCAAGAGAAAAAGGCTGATGCAGTTTCAGTTAGTATGGGACGCGTCGTCACGGCTGTAGCACAGGAACTACCGTTAGCTAAACGGGTTAGGCTCCATGCTTAAATTTCTAAACTTCTTGAGGGAATAGTGAATGATGACTAATGTAGAGTGCTAGTCATTAAAATAACATTGGATTTATGAAAGTAATTTATTCTATCCTTTACATCTTTGATATACCAAAAACATCTATAGGCATTTGTCTAATATACACCTGCAAGGCCAGTTTCAATAAGAAATTAATAAAAGGAATCATAAAAACAAATTGATCTTATTTATATCACACACAAGTGATGGATATATATTGTGAATTAAAACATAGAGATGAGTTGTATAAATGTGCGTGTCTTGTATTGGCTACCCTCCTTTTGAGGGGAGACTGCTTTGGTATATGTATGTGCTACATTACAAAAGATGTACAATATACATTAGTGTAGAAGGGCCATATCCCTCTGCCATGGGACCTGTCCTTGACCATTGAAATACGCGTTGAAGGTCTCCCGTACTTCGTTTGCATCCCTGCTGTCCCCCCTCCCCATTGCCTGCAAATCTTGTAGTGCAGCGTGTGTATGCTGGTGCATCTGCCCTCGCTGCAACCTACCATTGTGGACATCCTCCCTGTCAAGAAGTTCGGGTGGAGAGTATGTGTCTTTCGATTTCTCCCGCAACAAGTTGTGGAGAGCTATGGCAGCAAGGGTTATGTCCTTCACATGCTGGGGAGAAGTTCGAATAGGTTGTCGGAATACCTGGAAAAGGGCTGCCAGAATTCCGAATGCATTTTCGGATGTTCTCCGAGCACGGGACAATCGATAATTAAATATTTGTCTCTCCACGGCCAGGGTAGGGCTTCATTAAATACTCCTTTAACGGAAAAGCATCATCACCAACGATTACATATGGGGATTGCTTATCCGTAAAAGGAATATTCTGTTGTCCAGGAATATTCACCCGTTTCTGCTCCACAACTTCCTTGAGGGTGCATCGATCCCACACACCACCATCACTTGCCCTCCCACAAGCACCAACATCCACATACAGGAACTTGCAGTCAGCATCAACTAGAACCATCATTATCACACTATAGTTACCTTTATAGTCATAATAGTTTGACCCAGACTTTGGTGGCTTCTGTACCAAGATTCGTTTCCCATCTAATGCTCCAATGCACATGGGGAAGTTCCACTGGTGAAAAAACCCACTAGCTACTTTCTGCCACTCCTCTTCTGTACGTGGAAGCTTCACATATTCAGTTTGTAGGACTTGATATATTGCCCTACACACTGATGGGACAATCCTGCACACCAGGTTGTGGCTTATCCGAAACTGACAGGACAGTGATCGGTAGGATTCTCCTGAAAAATAAAATAAATAAATAAATAATTCTTTTTTTATTTTTTATTTATCCTTCACATGCTCGGGAGCAGTTCGAATAGGTTGTCGGAATACCTGGAAACGGGCTGCCAGAATTCCGAATGCATTTTCGGATGTTCTCCGAGCACGGGACAATCGATAATTAAATATTTGTCTCTCCTGTGTTTCTCCACGGCCAGGGTAGGGCTTCATTAAATACTCCTTTAACGGAAAAGCATCATCACCAACGAATACATATGGGGATTGCTTATCCGTAAAAGGATTATTCTGTTGTCCAGGAATATTCACCCGTTTCTGCTCTACAACTTCCTTGAGGGTGCATCGATCCCACACACCACCGTCACTTGTCCTCCCACAAGCACCAACATCCACATACAGGAACTTGCAGTCAGCATCAACTAGAGCCATCATTATCACACTATAATTACCTTTATAGTCATAATAGTTTGACCCAGACTTTGGTGGCTTCTGTACCAAGATTCGTTTCCCATCTAATGCTCCAATGCACATGGGGAAGTTCCACTGGTGAAAAAACCCACTACCTACTTTCTGCCACTCCACTTCTGTACGTGGAAGCTTCACATATTCAGTTTGTAGGACTTGATATATTGCCCTACACACTGATGGGACAATCCTGCACACCAGGTTGTGGCTTATCCGAAACTGACAGGACAGTGATCGGTAGGATTCTCCTGAAAAATAAAATAAATAATTCTTTTAAATTTTTTATTTATCTATCTATCTATCTACCTCTCTCTCTCTCTCTCTCTCTATATATATATATATATATATATATATATATATATATATATATATATATATATATATATATATATAGATATAGATATATATAACCTAACCATAGATCAATCATCTTCAAAACATACTCATCCTTCTGGTTAGGTTTGATTTTTTTTTTTAACATTCGGAATAAAATGTTTTCATTGATTGCACAGACATATGATCTATTTTCATCATTACCACTAAAACCAAATACAATTTTAAAAATTTTGAACCTAAAAAACGATGACATCTGCAAATAAGTAAATAAGTAGCCAATCAATCCTGCCCTCCGTTATTTTTTGGTGCTCTGGTTCTCGCGTTGGTTAAGTTATTTTAGGTTAACCTAGGATAGGGTACATGAGATATGTTACGTTAGGGTAGGTTAGTTTAGGTTAAGGTATGTTAGAATATTTTATGTTAAGCTAGGTTCTACAGATTAGGATCCTTATTTTAAGACTGCATTTTTAGAATTTCTTACCTGTTGCTAAATAGCGAAGTGTCAGACTGAGACGTTCAGCGGCAGTCACAGCTTTACGCATGTTGGTGTCCTTTTTCTGTATGAGAGGAGTGACCAAAGCCAGAAGCTCATTAATCTGCTCCTCATTGAGACGTAGCCACTGCCTGAAGGTTGATGGATCCTCCTGTCTCAGCAGTCGAAAGGCTACACTTTCCACTCCTCCTCAAGAGCCACTGACGACTCCATAACCTCTTCTTTTTTCCCTCTTCAACTTCCTCCTTCTTTTTCAAGAGCAGCAACATTGCAATGGCAGCAACTTCATCGTCTGAGGCCGCCATCTTGACAACACCAGTAAACAACGTGTGTCCGCTTTGTTTTGATGAAGTATATACTACACCGGCTCGGCTCAGCACCGAATGATGCTGCTCACCGAAATATCGGCGAGCATCAAGCCAGCACCGTGTGACCACCCGACCAGCGCCGCCGGCTGCAAAATCACCGCCGCGGGATGAAATCAGCTTGGGAATTGCCTAAAAAAACGCTCGTGTGACCGCGCCTTTAACTTGAGGAAACATCACATTACACTGCATTGTAGAACTCTAAAAAGAAAGAAAAAATAAATTGCTACGTAAGGAACACCATGAGTTTTTAACATTTGAGGTCCTTAACATGAGCTGAACATCATAACTTTTACTACATAATCATCAGGTTTAAGCGATTATTAACCTTACAATTTTCTCCATAAGACTAAACAGACAGCCGGTCATCGCACCACATACAGCAACTGGAAGCTTACTGACATCACCCTTCAGTATGAGGACAGAACACCTTGGTAAGCACAGGCCACTAACCTTATCGGCGAGACAGCTCGCCTCAAAGCTACCAAACATTTCTCAAAAGTTACGACATTTTATCTAGAATTTCTTTTCTATGAGTATGAGAAATAATGATCTGCTTTTTTCAAAATAAAAAAATATATTATTCATCTACAGCAAATAACGGCAAAATAGAATCCCAAGCGAGTTAAACGATTGGGTCGAAAATGTGAAAGTGATCCGTACTGAGTCAGTCTTACACACACAGGACAGCCAGTATCCCCACTCCTTCATCCTTTCAATGGCAAGCTGAAGGCCAGTTTGCTTGCTTCTGACAACCTGGACTCTTTCCACGACAGGAACATCACGAGCTTAACTGATGTATATTGGAATCCAATTTTATTTCCATCTATCGATCGTTTTTATTTCATGTAGAACAGCGTTTTGCAGCATTTTGTTTAATTCAAAATTTTGTTATACAGTTCTTAGGCAGCGTCCTTTTATTGCACAAAAAGATGAAGGCATCGTCACCAATAGTTCCACCCTAGAATGATCACCATTTGTCCCACAACGCCTAACCACTTTTATTTAGCATCATATATATATATATATATATATATATATATATATATATATATATATATATATATATATATATATATATATATATATATATATATATATACGATATTAATCGAAAATATGATTTCTAACACAAGTATTAGCGATTCGTTTTCCTTCAACTTCGCAAAAATAAAGCAACACTGATGCATGGTCCTTGTAGAGCTTATAAATAAAAATATAATGGTGTTAATAACATAAAAAAACAGAACATCATTTGATCTACATGACTACGCTGCGATAATAACACAAACACACTTAACTTTAAAGTGAGTTTCCTTCATGACTTAGTATTTCCTCTATATGACAACACTTTTTTTTTCACTACAGCTACACCACACAGTCCCGGTCTACCACGCCGCGACAAACACCGCAACACCAACAGCCATTCCTCGCGTGGCAAAAAAACTGACACCTGCTAAGTGCAACAAATCCTACAAAGAAAACGGAATTAAGACAAACTCTTCTTGGAGGAATGAAGCTCATTGGAAATTTTTGTCAAATGTTTCAAAACTTCAGAAAAGATTTACGTGCGTCGAAGCAATGCGTTATAAATTTCCTTCCCCCTCCCTAAACGCGGTGCTGAAATAAAATAAAAAAATACTACAAAGACCCTCGTTTATGGAGAAAAAAAAGAAAAAAGAAAAACACAGCTGCATCTAACTAAATATCACCGTTTTGTTCTTTTGACTTAGATGAATACCAGATCCCAACCCTACCACGGAAAAGTTACAGTGTCTATACAACAACCCACAACACCACCTCCTTGAAGCTGGCGTCCACTACTACTAAGGAGTTCAATTTCATCCTATACTATTTTATGCTTTTCGTTGTTGGAGATAAACGTCAGTAAATAAGAACTGGTGACTCGCTTTCTGGTCGTTTGTTTTCATGATCTGGATATAAGGCAACACTACAATTATATTACGCATTTTATAGCTATCTTCTCTCTCTCTCTCTCTCTCTCTCTCTCTCTCTCTCTCTCTCTCTCTCTCTCTCTCTCTCTCTCTCTCTCTCTCTCTCTCTCTCTCTCTCTCTCTCTCTCTCTCTCCTCTCTCTCTCTCTCTCTCTCTCTCTCTCTCTCTCTCTCTCTCTCTCTCTCTCTCTCTCTCTCTCTCTCTCTCTCTCTCTCTCTCTCTCTCTCTCTCTCTCTCTCTCTCTCTCTCTCTCTTTTCTCTCTCTCTCTCTCTCTCTCTCTCTCCTCTCTCTCTCTCTCTCTCTCTCTCTCTCTCTCTCTCTCTCTCTCTCTCTCTCTCTCTCTCTCTCTCTCTCTCTCTCTCTCTCTCTCTCTCTCTCTCTCTCTCTCTCTCTCTCTCTCTCTCTCTCTCTCTCTCTCTCTCTCTCTCTCTCTCTCTCTCTCTCTCTCTCTCTCTCTCATTCATTCAGTGTTTTTTATCAGTTTATTTAATTTTGTTACGTTTTTTGTTTGTCATTATATATTTGAAAAATTCTCGTTTTATTTTTCATATTAATTTTTTTAGTCTGGTTATGATTCACATCGTTACCTCATCTCTCTACTTTGTCTATCCTTCTTTTCTCTTATTTCACCTCTTCCCCTCTTTCACATTTTCATTATTATTCATTTCACATTCTCCCTCTCTACTTTCCCTTTGATTTCTCTATCCACCAATTAACTTCCTTTTACCTATTGTCAGTTTTCCTTTTTTTTCTCTCCTTTTCTTTAATTTTTCCCTTCCATTCCTCCTACACTATCTTTCCATCTTACTCTCTTTACTCTCTAATCCAATATTCCTCCATCCATTTAGAGAGACAGAGAGAGAGAGAGAGAGAGAGAGAGAGAGAGAGAGAGAGAGAGAGAGAGAAGGGGGGGGGAGAGTTAAGGGGTGGCTCTCTCATTACTTATAACGAAGGCTGTGCTCTATTCAGTCAACAGGAAGTACCTTTTCTGCCTCATTCCAGTGCTCGCCGCCAGCCTGGCGCACGATCCATTAAAACGCAACTGAAACCCATTTGAGTCCAGCAGATTTCCAAGACCGCAAAACGAGGATGAAGAAAAATAAAACGAAAATCTAAGTAGTGCAAATGTTCCTAAAGTAAACTAACGTGAGAGAGAGAGAGAGAGAGAGAGAGAGAGAGAGAGAGAGAGAGAGAGAGAGAGAGAGAGAGGAGAGAGAGAGAGAGAGAGAGAGAGAGAGAGAGAGAGAGAGAGAGAGAGAGAGAGAGAGAGAGAGAGAGAGAGAGAGAGAGAGAGAGAGAGAGAGAGAGAGAGAGAGAGAGAGAGAGAGAGAGAGAGAGAGAGAGAGAGAGAGAGAGAGAGGAGAGAGAGAGAGAGAGAGAGAGAGAGAGAGAGAGAGAGAGAGAGAGAGAGAGAGAGAGAGAGAGAGAGAGAGAGAGAGAGAGAGAGAGAGGAGAGAGAGAGAGAGAGAGAGAGAGAGAGAGAGAGAGAGAGAGGAGAGAGAGAGAGAGAGAGAGAGAGAGAGAGAGAGAGAGAGAGAGAGAGAGAGAGAGAGAGAGAGAGAGAGAGAGAGAGAGAGAGAGAGAGAGAGAGAGAGAGAGAGAGAGAGAGAGAGAGAGAGAGAGAGAGAGAGAGAGAGAGAGAGAGAGAGAGAGAGAGAGAGAGAGAGAGAGAGAGAGAGAGAGAGAGAGAGAGAGAGAGAGAGAGAGAGAGAGGAGAGAGAGAGAGAGAGAGAGAGAGAGAGAGAGAGAGGAGAGAGAGAGAGAGAGAGAGAGAGAGAGAGAGAGGAGAGAGAGAGAGAGAGAGAGAGAGAGAGAGAGAGAGAGAGAGAGAGAGAGAGAGAGAGAGAGAGAGAGAGAGAGAGAGGAGAGAGAGAGAGAGAGAGAGAGAGAGGAGAGAGAGAGAGAGAGAGAGAGAGAGAGAGAGAGAGAGAGAGAGAGAGGAGAGAGAGAGAGAGAGAGAGAGAGAGAGAGAGGAGAGAGAGAGAGAGAGAGAGAGAGAGAGAGAGAGAGAGGAGGTGGAGATGTGATGAAAAGGGAAACCTTGATTGATGAAGGAAAATTGGAAATAAAAACATGTACCAGGAAATTTTTTACAGTGAATCATAACCAGACTAAAAAAATTAATATGAAAAATAAAACGAGAATTTTTCAAATATATAATGACAAACAAAAAACGTAACAAAATTAAATAAACTGATAAAAAACACTGAATGAATGAGAGAGAGAGAGAGAGAGATAGAGAGAGAGAGAGAGAGAGAGAGAGAGAGAGAGAGAGAGAGAGAGAGAGAGAGAGAGAGAGAGAGAGAGAGAGAGAGAGAGAGAGAGAGATAGGGTGAAAAAAACCTAGCTAAATACTACAAGAATAGGAAGGTTCTGGGAAAGGAGGACAATGAGAAATATAAAAAAAAAGGAAAATACGAGATAATTGGAAGAGAAAAGAAACTTGAGGAGGATGGAAAACACCTTTGAGGAAATACAAAGGAAGAGAAGCAAAGCAAAGGAATCTTGAAGGTGGGGAGGAAACTACTGGAGGAACAGGAAACAAAGGCGGAGGAACTTTGTCACAGGAGGAAACAGAAGGGGAGAGAAATTGGAGAGAGGTAAAAAATAAAAAGGATAAACTAAAGTACGAAAGGGAGGAAACCAGGCACAGAGAATTACTGTTGAGGAAAAAAAAAGGATGAGTAGTAGTAGTAGTAGTAGTAGTAGTAGTAGTAGTAGTAGTAGTAGTAGTAGTAGTAGTAGTAGTAGTAATAGTAGTAGTAGTAGTAGTAGTAGTATTTTCCCCTCATAAAACGAGGTTATAATTGAGGGCAAACTAGGACTAATATCTATCATTCTTCAACGTATTACATTTAAGACGACAAATACTCTCACATACATCCAGGCCAGTGGCAGCGGCGTGCTAAGAGGAGTTTCAGAAATGTAACACAGTAAAGTTTTAGGGGAACATAACACTGACACTTGGCTGGATAACTTTACTATATCTTGGGTATGTCCCTTTCTATTTCAAACCTTAAATGACAGTAGTAAGAATGAGGTAGTGGGAGAGTGGGCGCCATAGAGCAAGTTGTTATCAGGTGAAGTAGTGTTTGGGGCCAAAAAGGGAAAGGGTATGAAAAATGGGTGAACAGCAGGGTAGTTTTGTTAAGCGGAAAATGACATGTGCGGCAGGTAAAGCCAAATGACGTGGTGTATGGACTAGAAAACACTTGATGGGGAATGGGATAAGTGACAACAGAAGAGGAAAGGTCAATAAAAAAAGTAGTTACGGAAGAAAGGTGGAGAAAAAGTGAGACATACTCCCCGTGGAATATCTGCACACTCCTCACCTTCAGAAGATTGGTGTTTGATCTCGAACTCTCACTCGTGTCTGAGGGTCACGTGGCCGCAACATCAACAAGGATAACATGGTGGTTGATACAGTTGATAATTCACCGACTGAGTTAACTCTGCGAGAATGGAACGTTTTCCGAGAAATGTTGTATCAGCCACGTGATCACGTACATAATTTCAACACTAAGACGGTGGATGGAACGGCCAGCTAGTAACCGTTCCTGTGATGGGCTGCAACATTTCGACGCATATCAAAGTAGACGTCGAGTAGCTAAAGGTTGAGAAACTCGGCAATCTAATTCATTCATTTGGCACAGACGAAGGGAACAACTGGTTATTTGAAACACATAAATAGACGTTCAGTGTCGGGAAAGAA
>JAPQNM010000219.1:22500-42500 GCA_029783475.1 Metacarcinus magister
AACCCTTCCTCCTCCTCCTCCTCCTCCTCCTCCTCCTTCTCTTCTTCCTCTTCCTCTTCCTCCTCCTCCTCCCCCTAGGGTGACCAAAATGGAAGAGTTGCTTCAGAAGGTTCTAGAAGAAGAAAAAGAATTAAATAAAAATCTAGAGACTTGGAGAAATGATAAAAGATCTTTGTCATCCAGGAAGGAAGAAAGGTAAGTGTGTGTGTACGTGTGTGTGTGTGTGTGTGTGTGTGTGTGTGTGTGTGTGTGTGTGTACGTGTGTGTGTGTGTTGTAATATGTGTATGATTATTATTATTTTTCTTATTTTCTTTTTGGTTATATTTTGTTTCTGTTAATAATTCAATGTTTTTTTTCCCCCCCCACCCCCCCCCCCACCCCCAAGGAAAGGGTTAGTTCAGCGCAGCAATTACAAGAAAGATCAATTGAAAAATAGAGAAGAAGAAGCAATCGACCTTATAGCTTATAAATCCAAGATGGCCGCCGTTATTAAGGTGTGTGTGTGTGTGTGTGTGTGTGTGTGTGTGTGTGTGTGTGTGTGTGTGTGTGTGTGTGTGTGTGTGTGTGTGTGTGTGTCTCTCTCTTTCTCAAACACTGTTGAATGTAAGTATAGATGTAGGAATGTAAAAAGTACTTTTAATAATTTTTTATCGGTTTTAATTCGCTAACAGTTAAAGATATGGAAACCAAATACCATTAATACGTTATATTCAGTAGAATTAGGATAGGTAATCTTTATGTATTTTTGTGATATGAGACCAGCATCAGCCAGTAAACTTAAATAATGGTTATTTCATTATTGTTATTAGGCAAGCCAGGGTGAAATACAGTTTGATGTTATAGTAATGATGAAAATAAGTCCAGATTCGTGTTCATCATGACCGAAAACATCATTGTACAAATTTTCATGAGATTCAAAGGTGTGGAAATTTTCATGAAATTTCGTAGTTTCACGAAATTTCATAGTTAGATCTTTTGAGATAAATCATATATTTTGAAATAACTCGAAATGTTTGGGGTTTATGTAAAAAAACGTATAGAATATAAAAGAAAGAGCAGGAGACGCCCGTTCTATTGAGCTATAGTGAAATGGCATTGGATTGTAATTATAGATGTAGGAGTGTAAAGTATTATGCACTAATATATTTCACAAAATTTCAAATTTCTTCATAAGTATTAGAGTTATTTGAAATATAATGAGAGTATAAGATAGACATTATTAAACTCCATAACTTTACTTCTATACAATTTTCCTGTAGGACTAATATTTACGTAGTAAAATGGGAAAACAAACTTTTTTGACCTCAATTCTAGTGGAAGTTACGGGCCACAAAATGGAAAATACAAAATATTATAATAATGACATTCTAACACACCCTAACACAATCTAACACCCCATAACAGAATCTAACACCCTAACAGAATCTAACACCCCATAACACACCCTAACATACTCTAACACGCCCTAACAGAATCTAACACACCCTAACAGAATCTAACACCCTAACAGAATCTAACACACCCTAACAGAATCTAACACCCTAACAGAATCTAACACACCCTAACAGAATCTAACGCACCCTAACATACTCTAACACCATCTAACGCACCCTAACACACCCTGACACACCCTAACGCACCCTTTCACCGTGCAGGTCAATATACAAGAGCACCTACGCACCCTACAGAGGCTAACAGTTAACATTGCAGCAGCAGGATCTAATGTAACAGTGTGCGTTAAGGCCGCAGCTAAAAGGAAGATTGTTGCAAGGGAATTAGCAAGACTTGAAGAAACCCTAAAGGAATGGAAGGAGAGTGTCAAGCTAAATGAAGTAAATTATTTTAGTTTTGTTTTAATTATTTATTTATTTATTTTATTTTTATTTAAAAATTTTTATAATTTTTTTATTGTTGTGATAATTATTAATGTTTGTAAAGATATCTTATTTAAATTTCCCTTCACTAATATTTTTACATTTTTATAAATTCCCATCACCTTCCCATCACTTTCCCATCACCTTCCCATCACCTTCCCATCACTTTCCCATCCCTTCCCATCACTTTCCATTACTTCCCATCACTTTCCCATCCCTTCCCATCACTTTCCCATCCCTTCCCATCACTTTCCATCACTTCCCATCACTTTCCCATTACTTCCCATCCCTTCCCATCACTTCCCATCACCAGAGGACCATTCAAGAGATGAGAGAGAAGTTGGAGCAGCAGAAGATGGAGGCGCGCAGTGCACTCGTAGGCCTGAAGGATAGGCTGGGGATCGTTAGCATCAAGGAAATTACAGTGGAGGTGAGTGTGGGGGGGGAAGGTAAGGGGGAGTAAGGTGTGTATGTGGGGTAGGGGGAGGTAAAGTGTGTGTGTGTGTGTGTGTGTGTGTGTGTGTGTGTGTGTGTGTGGAGGTTAAAGTGTGTGCGTGTGTGTGTGAAGAGAGGAAGCAAGAGAGGATGTATGTGTGTGTATATTTATGTATAACTATATATTTCTCTAGTGTCTCTCTCTTATCATTACTATTATTACTATTACTATTGATATTATTACTATTATTATCATTACTATTATTACTATTACTATTGATATTATTACTATTATTATTATTACTACTATTACCATTACTATTATTATTATTATTACTAATATTACCATTACTATTATTATTATTATTACTACTATTACCGTTACTATTATTATTATTATTACTACTATTACCATTACTATTATTATGGGTATTAGTATTAGGTTTACTATTATTACTATTATTATTATTACTATTATTATTGTTACTAATATTACTATTACTATTATTGTTATTTTTTTTTTTACTATTATTATTGTTACTAATATTACTATTACTATTATTATTATTACTATTATTATTATTACTATTATTATTATGTCTTCCTTGTATTAAATTAATTCACTTGTTAAAAATAGAAAAGAAAGATGAAAATTAATGTTTAATTTTATATGGTAAAAATTAGTAAAGTTTTCTCAATATTAATTATTATATGTGTGTGTTTGTCCCTTTGTGTGTGTGTGTGTTTGTTTTTTCGTGTGTGTGTGTGTGTGTGTGTGTGTGTTTGTCCCTTCGTGTGTGTGTGTGTGTGTGTGTGTGTGTGTGTTTGTCCCTTCGTGTGTGTGTGTTTGTCCCGTGTGTGTGTGTGAGAGAGAGAGAGAGAGAGATTGCATAAAAGTAAAGAGAGAATCTTAAATATAATTCTCTCTCTCTCTCTCTCTCTCTCTCTCTCTCTCTCTCTCTCTCTCTCTCTCTCTCTCTCTCTCTCTCTCTCTCTCTCTCTCTCTCGCTCGCTCGGTCTCTCTCTCTCTCTCTCTCTCTCTCTCTCTCTCTCTCTCTCTCTCTCTCTCTCTCTCTCTCTCTCTCTCTCTCTCTCTCTCTCTCTCTCTCTCTCTCTCTCTCTCTCTCTCTCTCTCTCTCTCTCTCTCTCTCTCTCTCTCTCTCTCTCTCTCTCTCTCTCTCTCTCTCTCTCTCTCTCTCTCTCTCTCTCTCTCTCTCTCTCTCTCTCTCTCTCTCTCATTATCATTATCTTTCATTTCAGATCAGACAACAGTTTCGGAATTCTTCGTTGGAGGAAACTGAAGTACAATTAGCAGAGAAAAAAGCACATTTATCCTGCCTGGCGATTGCCACGACTGCTGTAAGTGATGGGAACTGATGGGGCAGTGATGGGGGGGGGGTTATAGGAGTGATGGGAAGGCTGGAGAAGGGATGGGAATGCTAGAAAAGTGATGGGAAGGTTAGAAAAGTGATGGGATGGGAAGTGAAGGGAAGGGATGGGAAGATTAGGTGATGGGAAGTGATGAGAATGACGTATATATGTATAATGATAATAATAATAATAATAATAATAATAGTAGTATTGATAATGAAATAAATAAAATATATGTGTATGTGTACGTACTACTACTAATAATTTTCTTTTTTTTCCCACACACACACACACACACACACACACACACACACACACACACACACACACACACACACACACACACACACACACACACACACACACACACACACACACACACACACACACACACACACACACACACACACACACACACACACACACACACACACACACACACACACACAGGAATTGAAAGAGTACAAGCAAGGAGGGAAAGAATTGGATCGTCTAAAAGAACAACTAAACAAAATTAAACACAATTTGCAAACCCATCAAGACGATTTAAAAGGAGTAAAGGAACAGTAAGTGAGAGGGAGAGAGAGAGAGAGAGAGAGAGAGAGAGAGAGAGAGAGAGAGAGAGAGAGAGAGAGAGAGAGAGAGAGAGAGAGAGAGAGAGAGAGAGAGAGAGAGAGAGAGAGAGAGAGAGAGAGAGAGAGAGAGTGAGAGAGAATCAAATAAAGAAGTGTGTTAATATATTATAATTAATTATGTATGTCTACTAACCACACACACACACACACACACACACACACACACACACACACACACACACACACACACACACACACACACACACAAAGTAAAACACACACATAACATAACATAACACACTCAAACTAAATTTTCTCCCCCACAGATAGTTACCTTACCTAACCTCACACGAACACAACTAAACAAACACTCAAAACACACTCAAACACTCAAAACACACTCAAACACACTCAAACACTCAAAACACACTCAAACACACTCAAACACACTCAAACACACTCAAACACACTTCAAACACACTCCAAACACACTCAAACACACTCAAACACTCAAAACACACTCAAACACACTCAAACACACTCAAACACTCAAACACACTCCAAACACACTCAAACACTCAAAACACACTCAAACACACTCAAACACACTTCAAACACACTCCAAACACACTCAAACACACTCAAACACACTCCAAACACACTCCAAACACACTCCAAACACACTCAAACACACTCAAACACACTCCAAACACACTCAAATACACTCAAACACACTCAAACACACTCCAAACACACTCCAAACACACTCAAACACACTCAAACACACTCCAAACACACTCAAACACACTCCAAACACACTCCAAACACACTCCAAACACACTCAAACACACTCCAAACAAACTCCAAACACACTCAAACACACTCCAAACACACTCAAACACACTCCAAACACACTCCAAACACACTCAAACACACTCCAAACACACTCCAAACACACTACAAACACACTCAAACACACTCCAAACACACTCAAACACACTCAAACACACTCCAAACACACTCAAACACACTCCAAACACACTCAAACACACTCCAAACACACTTCAAACACACTCCAAACACACTCCAAACACACTCAAACACACTCCAAACACTCAAACACACTCCAAACACACTCAAACACACTCCAAACACACTCAAACACACTCCAAACACACTCCAAACACACTCAAACACACTTCAAACACACTCCAAACACACTCCAAACACACTCAAACACACTCAAACACACTCCAAACACACTCCAAACACACTCAAACACACTCCAAACACACTCAAACACACTCAAACAATCCAAACACACTCAAACACACTCCAAACACACTCAAACACACTCAAACACTACAAACACACTCCAAACATCAAACACACTCAAGCACACTCCAAACACACTCAAACACACTCCAAACACACTCAAACACACTCAAAACACACTCCAAACACACTCAAACACACTCCAAACACACTCCAAACACACTCAAACACACTTCAAACACACTCCAAACACACTCCAAACACACTCAAACACACTCAAACACACTCCAAACACACTCCAAACACACTCAAACACACTCCAAACACACTCAAACACACTCAAACACTCCAAACACACTCAAACACACTCCAAACACACTCAAACACACTCAAACACTCCAAACACACTCCAAACATCAAACACACTCAAGCACACTCCAAACACACTCAAACACACTCCAAACACACTCAAACACACTCAAACACTCAAAACACTCAAACACACTCAAAACACACTCAAACACACTCAAACATCCCCTAACACCCCCCTACAGATGGCTACCTAACCTAACCTAACCTAACCTAACATACTCAAACATTAATTCTCTCTCCCCCCACAGATAGCTACCTAACTTAACCTAACCTAACACACCTTCTCTCCCCCAACAGATGGCTCCCTAACATAACAGAACTGGTCAACTCAATCAACACGCGCTTCTCAGAATTCATGTCTAATATGGGATATGCCGGCGAAATCACCTTAATTGAGAAAGGAGATGATTTCACTAGTTACGGCATAGCAATTAGGGTGAAATTCCGCGGTGAACAGCGTTTGCAGAACTTGACGGCACAGAGGCAGAGTGGGGGGGAGAGGGCGGTGTGTACGGCACTGTACCTTCTGGCACTGCAAAGTTTGACTGTGGTGCCGTTTAGATGTGTGGATGAAATTAATCAGGTATGTTTGTTTATTTATTTATTTATTTATTTTTAGGGAGAAGGTTGTTTTGGGGTGTGTGGGGAGGGGAAGATGGGAGGGTTGGGGATGTGGGTTTGGAGGGGGGAGAGGGGGGGGGGTGTGGGTTAGAGAGAAGAAAGAAAAAAGGAAGAAAGAAATTGTGTGTGTGTAAGAGAGAGAGAGAGAGAGAGAGAGAGAGAGAGAGAGAGAGAGAGAGAGAGAGAGAGAGAGAGAGAGAGAGAGAGAGAGAGAGAGAGAGAGAGAGAGAGAGAGAGAGAGAGAGAGAGAGATAGAGAGAGAGAGAGAGAATCAAATAATAAAAATAATAATAATAATAATAATGATAATCTTTACAGGGAATGGATAGAGTGAATGAAAGAAAAATACTTGAAATGTTGATGGAGACGGAAGGAAATGAAGAATCCAGCCAGTATTTCTTTGTCACACCCAAGGTAAGTTACAGTAGTAGTAGTAGTAGGAGGAGGAGGAGGAGGAATAGTAGTAGTAGTAGTAGGAGGAGGAGGAGGAGTAGTAGTAGTTTGAAATATAGCACTAATATTAAACTTGAAATATTTGATAAACACACATACACACACATTCTCTCTCTCTCTCTCTCTCTCTCTCTCTCTCTCTCTCTCTCTCTCTCTCTCTCTCTCTCTCTCTCTCTCTCTCTCTCTCTCTCTCTCTCTCTCTCTCTCACACACACTCTCTCCCTTCCACACACACATACTAACCCCCACCTCCCCCCCACAGCTGCTTCCCAACATGGACTACAAGGGACAAGTCAACATAATGACTGTGTTTAATTCCCCGACAATGCTGAGTCACCGCCGCCTCAACATCAAACGTGTACTGAAGCGTGTCCAAGCCAAGGGGGAGAGGACGAGGAAGAAGTGTGTGAAGGCTGAATGCTAATGGTGTTTGGTTGTAACTGTGTGTGTGTGTGTGTGTGTGGAGTGAGTGAGTGAGTGAGTTTGGATTTGGATTTGTTTATTTGGGGTTAAGAGTGTGTGTGTGTGTGTGTGTGTGTGTGTGTGTGTGTGTGTGTGTGTGTGTGTGTGTGTGTGTGTGTGTGTGTGTGTGTGTGTGTGTATGTGTGTGTTTGAGAGAGAGAGAGATTTTTATAACAGAAAAAAGAAGAAAATTAATGAACAGAAGAAAAACAAGGAAGGAAAGAAAGAAAGAAAATAAGTGAATAATTTGTGTTAATGTTATTATTATTATTATTATTATAATTATTATTATTATTACTATAGTTATTACGATAACTTACTATTATTATCATTACTATTATTACTATTACTATTGATATTATTACTATTATTATCATTACTATTATTACTATTACTATTGATATTATTACTATTATTATCATTACTATTATTACTATTACTATTGATATTATTACTATTATTATTATTACTACTATTACCATTACTATTATTATTATTATTACTACTATTACCATTACTATTATTATTATTATTACTACTATTACCGTTACTATTATTATTATTATTACTACTATTACCATTACTATTATTATGGGTATTAGTATTAGGTTTACTATTATTACTATTATTATTATTACTATTATTATTGTTACTAATATTACTATTACTATTATTATACTATTATTATTGTTACTAATATTACTATTACTATTATTATTATTACTATTATTATTATTACTATTATTATTATGTCTTCCTTGTATTAAATTAATTCACTTGTTAAAAATAGAAAAGAAAGATGAAAATTAATGTTTAATTTTATATGGTAAAAATTAGTAAAGTTTTCTCAATATTAATTATTATATGTGTGTGTTTGTCCCTTTGTGTGTGTGTGTGTTTGTTTTTTCGTGTGTGTGTGTGTGTGTGTGTGTGTTTGTCCCTTCGTGTGTGTGTGTGTGTGTGTGTGTGTGTGTTTGTCCCTTCGTGTGTGTGTGTTTGTCCCGTGTGTGTGTGTGAGAGAGAGAGAGAGATTGCATAAAAGTAAAGAGAAAATCTTAAATATAATTCTCTCTCTCTCTCTCTCTCTCTCTCTCTCTCTCTCTCTCTCTCTCTCTCTCTCTCTCTCTCTCTCTCTCTCGCTCGGTCTCTCTCTCTCTCTCTCTCTCTCTCTCTCTCTCTCTCTCTCTCTCTCTCTCTCTCTCTCTCTCTCTCTCTCTTCTCTCTCTCTCTCTCTCTCTCTCTCTCTCTCTCTCTCTCTCTCTCTCTCTCTCTCTCTCTCTCTCTCTCTCTCTCTCTCTCTCTCTCTCTCTCTCTCTCTCTCTCTCTCTCTCTCTCTCTCTCTCTCTCTCTCTCTCTCTCTCTCCTCCCCCCCCCCACCCACCCATCAGGAGCGTTGCCAAGACCTGCCTGAGCGGAGGTTCTTATAAGGTTCTCACTCGTCCACGCTGGGTTTTGTCTTGCATTACCTGCTCCCACAACACACTCAGTCCATGTTGTGTCTGCAGAGTGGAAGGTTTGATCACCCGGACAGAATGTTTAATAGGTGAATAAAGCGTTAGGGTTGTATATATCAGGGTTGGGTCCAAGTACATATTACCAATTGTGAAAATACTACATAATTATGCTCCTTTATCCTATATTACACTACAATATCATAACACTCAATGTAAGTATTGACCCAATAATTGTATCAACACAAAGCTCAATGCAGTACAGGTTCCCAGCAGCCACGGTGGTGGTGGTGGTGGAGGAAGAAAAATTATGAAAGTAGAGAACGAATAGAATGAGTTATTATTATATCATTATAGTTTCATCCAACGTTTACTTTTTTTTTCTCTCTCTCTCTCTCTCTCTCTCTCTCTCTCTCTCTCTCTCTCTCTCTCTCTCTCTCTCTCTCTCTCTCTCTCTCTCTCACATTCCTCTATACAAGAATCATACACGTTTTTTTCTATATATACCTTTTCTTTTTCTTTTCTTTTACCCATGGCGCCGGTAGGCTTCAGGGAGACCTTAGATGGTTGGCCTCCGCCCGTTAGTAGCGCTGGTTAGATTTTTTAAGTGACCCCTTGTTTCTTCTTGTTGATAGGCTCATGCTGCCAGCGGAAGCTCCTCGCGCATATAACGTTGCAGTCCCGGCGAGGATGGTGTTATGGCAGCATGTGGGTGATCTTAGGCCACTCGGCGGTAGTAACGAAGAAAAGTGGCCAGCCCGTGCCGAGACTCGAACGCGGGACCCTGAGCTGGTATGCCCGACCGCTAGCCACTAGACCACCGCCTCCCCTAAGAGGAGATTTGAGGTGTTGAGGGCGCGGTCTGAAGGGCGGGGCACAGGTGGAGTGGGACAGGGATGGGGTGGGCATGGAGTAGAGCGGGGCAGGGCGGGGCAGCTAGCGCGGGTGGAGTTATCGATGATGATACCTGCCAAACCTCCACCTTCTCCTCCTCCTCCTCCTTCTCCACCTCCTCCACCTCCTCTTCCTCGTCCTGTTTATGGGTTATTAAAAATTTTTGGAAGATCTCAAAAAATTTGTTTCTTAAAAATACATTTATTATTACTATCATTATTATCATTATTATTAGCAAGGAGGACGAAGAAGAGGAGAGAAAAAAATTTTGTAAAGAAAAAAATAGTGGATTGTAGTCACGTAAGAGAGAGAGAGAGAGAGAGAGAGAGAGAGAGAGAGAGAGAGAGAGAGAGAGAGAGAGAGAGAGAGAGAGAGATATTCAGCCTTTCTATAGAGGGAGGGAAGGAGGGAGGGAGGGAGGGAAGTCGGAAAAACATGAAAGAATGAAGGGAAGCAATGAGAGGGAGGAAGGGAGAATTGAAGGAACGTAGGAAGGAAGGAAAAGAAGAAAGGAAGGAACTAAGGAAGGAAGGAAAGAAATAAGACAAAGAAGAAAAGAAGGAAGGAAGAACTTTTACAACCATGTCCTTTCATTTATGCCGATAATATAGCAGCCGTAACGTTAGGCTTACGTCAAGGCCAACGGTTACGACAGGGAGCTACAGGAAGGGGAGGCAAGGAGGGTGGGAGAAAGGTATATTAGGCTTCCTACCACCGACCACACCCCTCACCCCCCACACACACACAAACACACACACACACACACACACACACACACATGTCTAGTAAGTTGGTTATACTTAACACATTTCCTGTCTGTCGAATAACTTCCAAATAAAATTAAATCAGTCATATTCTCTCCTCTCTCTTCCTCTTCAGCTAGCACACACACACACACACACATATCCACAGTTAGGTAACAGTGATGGGAATTCCGGCTCTTTTCAGGAAGCTGATTCTTTCGTTCACGTTCACTCAATAGAACCGGTTCTTTCAGCTCCCAAACGGCTCTTTCGTCTCTCAAATACTTTTTTTTAAAGTAGTTTCACATATTCTGTTTATAGCCTTTATGATTTATTATATATATATATATATATATATATATATATATATATATATATATATATATTATGTATGCAGTATGTCTCACACACACACACACACACACACACACACACATACACACACACACTATAAATCTTCTTTCTTATTTATTTATCAGAGAGAGAGAGAGAGAGAGAGAGATTCAGATTCAGATTCATAACTTTTATTCACAATATGAATACATCATACATGTGAAAGAGACATGTATTGCCTAATAAAGGCATGTCTCATCACTTAGAATAGTTAGAGTAATATTAATATTATATATATATATATGATTATGGGTACATGTATTATATATGGGTTTTATTTAGTTACATCGCAAAACTTGGGAAAGTTACTTAGTGTTTTTGGGAGGACATTTAAAAAGTGTTTGGCTAGGTCTGTAAGGGTGGGATTGGCCACTACACACTGCACGCGTATTTTATTCACTGTTTGACAGTCTCTGAGGTAGTGTTCCAAGGTGCTGGTGCTTGGGTATCACGGATCATTGGGTGACAGATGGCAGAGGTTGGCTGGATGGATGCCGCGTGACATGCTGGCTCACGGGATAAACATGCTTCGGGAGAGTGGCGGCCTGGTCTTGTACAATTATCCCTGCTGGCTGGCCTAAGTGGGTCAGTGTGGGGGAGGGAGTAGGCTGCTCGGTCATCATTTTGTTGTCCGTCACCGTGGCTGTGAGAGTCAGGTCGGGGCCACTGTCCTGTAGTTGATGGGGTGGGGGGGCAGTGTCTGTCTCCATCTTCATTCCATTGTCCCTGTGTGTTTGTTTTTTTCTTTGTTGTCCGCCACAATTTGAATCAGTAGTTCCTTTACTGAAGCGAATTCCGTTATTATTGTTGTTTGAATTTCCTGTTGAGTTGCATACATGGTTTTTAATTCCTGATTCTCCTTCTCCATTCTTGTTTGTTGGTCCTGACTTTCCTTCTGCATTCTTTTCTGTTCGTCTCTTATTGTTTTCACTTCCTGACGTAAGACCTCCATCTCCCTCAGTATTTTTGTTGTTGCGTCGCTGTCTGTTTCGATTGGCTGATTTACTGGCTGCTTTTCCGTAGCAGCTGGAGGGGCGCCATGTTGTGGAGCAGCCTGTGGCCTTTGTGGTGGTGGATGAGAAGGGTGGGGGCGAGTCCAGGGGTGGTGGGGGGTGGGTGGTGGTGGTGAGAGACGCTCGCTGTTACTCGGTGAGGTCTCTTGGGATACCGGCTGGTTTGAAGTCAGGTGTGAGGGTGGCTGAGACGTCCCCTGGGACAGAGGGGGAAATTCTCTGATAAGGGGAGGAGGCGCAGGCTTGTATATCACCTGACCCATGGCACGTAGGTGTGATTCCGGTCGTAAAGGGCACCTGATACTCCAAGCATTGTGTTCCTGAAAACAATTTGGGCACCTTGGTGTGACAGCCTGCCCCCTGTCTATCTTCTCCCTGCACAGCTTTGAGTCGTGATCGCCCGCACAGAATCCGCACTTTACTTTCCCGTCGCATTGCCATGCTTTGTGTCCCCATTTTTGGCATTTCCCACAAAAGGTTGGTTTTCCAACGTACCTCTCCATTTTGCAGGGCCTCATTCCCGGAAACTGCAGTGTTGTTTGTAGTTCCCCCTGCCATAGAGCGAGCACTTGATTCCTGGATTCCTTGTTGTCCCGGCGTACATCTCTCTCCACCCATATTACAGATGGGAGGTCCTTGATGTAGTCCAGGGTCATATATGAAGGGTAGTTGCGTATGACTACCTTCGTCTGCTTGTTTTCTTGTGTTATTACCATCAGCTTTATGATGGTGCCTTTGTACGGATGGCCGATCGTCGTTAAAAACTTGACTGTGTCCAAGTCTCGCGTCACTGCAATGATGGATTTTGATGTCAGCCTCGGTTGCACTGACAAGTTTCGGTGCTTGTGGGCCACATCTGCCAGCCATATCGCCCTGTCCCTCGGAGACACGCCCTTCGGGAAGAACAGGCGGTATGTTTCTTGTGGTGTATCAGGATTGGGCTGCTGCCTTTCTGCCAGATTGACACTCGTATCTGGGTTGGCACCTTTTCTACTCTTTTTTTTCCCGTTTTGGACTAGTGTATATCCTTCGTCCACTTCCTGAGCGTCATCCATTTCCCAGGATATTGAGCGTTTCACTGATTTAACACTACTACTACCGTTTGCATCACCACTATTTACTGACTTGTTATTGTTATTGTTATCAGTTACGAATGCACTGGCACTGGCATCGTTACTGTCAGTGGCCTGGGGGTCGGACATTACTCGCGCTCGATCAAAGACTTTGACCTCCGTGTAGGTCAGCCGAGCGGCACACACAGTCCGCTTCCGCTGAGGTCACAGGAGAGAGTGGGAGAGAGAGAGAGAGAGAGAGAGAGAGAGAGAGAGAGAGAGAGAGAGAGAGAGAGAGAGAGAGAGAGAGAGAGAGAGAGAGAGAGAGAGAGAGAGAGAGAGAGAGAGAGAGAGAGAGAGAGAGAGAGAGAGAGAGAGAGAGAGAGAGAGAGAGAGATTTTTGTTTTGTTTTAATAAATTTATTGCACCCATTGGCGTCAGACATTCGTGGTCATGACACCGCGGGAACTTCCACTGCGAGGAGTCTGGTGCAGGCGGAGGTGGCGAGTCTGGTGACGATGCCAAGGCAGTGTCAGCCGCTGTGCGTGGTGCAGGGCGGTGATGAGGGCAAAAACGAGTATCATGCTCGGCAGCACAAAACGCACACTTTTCAGGGCCAGAACAGTACCGTGCAATGTGACCGAAACCCCAGCATTTGAAGCACCACGGCTTTTCGTCAGGCATTCTACGTAGTTCACATGATGGTAGACAAGGAAGGAAGGAGACATTAACATGAGGCGGGGGTGGGTCTGGAAGGCTCCAAGTGACAACGAGTCGATTAATGGGTTTTCGATTCTGTAGGAAGCGACGTACAGTATACACTCCCGGCAATTCCTTAGCCAATGATGGGTCGGTATCAACTGGATACCGAGTGATGAGATATGTAGGGAACTTACGGGGCCTGTCTTCCGAATCCTGAACATCCAATGACAACGATGGAACCACACCACCCTTAACCCCATATATGATATCTTGGCGGCGCCTTGATATGTATACGAATCGAGAGGTGACCGCAGACATCTTAACTTCAGCCAGCTTCCGACCAAGGTTGAACATCTTGACAACTTCCGACAGCCAACGAAGCTTCACATCAACCTTCGGTTCCCGTTAAACAGAAGCTTGCCGTATTCAGCACGGGAAGCAAAGGCACAGGAAACAGGTGTGGCCAGGAAAGGTATACTTTGAATAGCCGGTCGAGGTAGAGAGTAATTCGGAGCTTCACTTTGGGAAGGCAGCACATCACACCTAGTGGTTTTAGCAGCAGGAGACAATGGTTCACTACTGCTATGAGAGTCATGCTCTATACGTCGTTTGGCGGAGATAGGGGCGTGGTCCATCGGGCGTGGGGCTGCATCAACAGGTGCCAACTTCCGAGATCCATTAGAGGCAATTCGTGGCCAGTGTTCGTGTGACAGGTGATCTTGGACGTCTTCGCCACTTAAGGCAAGGGCCTCCTCAAGATTAACATTATTAGATTGTCTTCAATCACTAGGCCTCATACTCGTAATTATCATTATTATTATTATCATAATTATTATTATTAACAATCGGTAATCATTGCATTTTGTTAGAAAATCACAAAAATATGGAAACTTAAGGATAAATGGCTCTCAATCGGCTCTCTAACGGCTCTCAAAGCCATGATCCGGCTCCTATCGTGCATCTATGAGCCGACTCGTTCACGAACGACACATCATTATTATGTAAGTCAGTGTTTACCGAGCCTTCCATGGGAGAGATTACGCGCCGCCCTCCTCATACCTACATATTACCCATATTAATACGTTCATAAGAACTGTGTGCGTTAACTGAGTGCTGTACAAGATATTAGTACAGCACTATGAAGTATTTTCACAATTGGTTACATGCTACAGTACACACCGTATAGACAGAACCAGTACGCGTTTATTTCCTGTCACGCTCCACTCTCCACTCCTTCATCTTGTACTTGTACTTAAATACAATGACATGTACTTGTACGTGGGATTAAGTACATAGCAAAGTGACTGTACACTTGTACTTGTACTTGTACTTAAAAAATGTCCAGGTACTTGGCCTTGGACTTAAGTACAGTCGCCTGTACTTGCACTCAACCCTGCTGTAAACACCCCAAGAAATTTTTTGAAAATCTAGCTATTTCATAATAATTTTTAAGGCAAATTGTGAGTTTTTGTTTTTTTTACAGAATGAGCCCAGCCGTCTTCGACGAACCATGGATCCGCGCCCAGATCCCAGTGTGTGTGTGTGTTGTGTTGCGTCCGTGTGACCCCTAACTTGTGGGCACGGCCGCCACACACACGCACTCCCGAAACTCTGTTTTTTTTTACACGCATAACTGCTTAGTTACTGGTGCCCAACCAACCCTAGAGGGCTCTGTATAGCCCTGCTGGCCTTGTGCCAGTTAAAATAAAACAACAACTTCGACAAACTTGTGGTGGTAGTCGGGCCTCACATTGTGAAGCAGACTACCACATTCACGATTCCTGTTGGAGTACCTGAGTGCCTTGGAATAACACCTTCCTAATCCTAAGCCAAATACTGCCCCCTTACCTAGTTCGAATCCCTATCCTTATCCCAACCATTATCTTAATCCTTCCCAAGCCCCTTGAAACCCACCCATATATATATATATATATATATATATATATATATATATATATATATATATATATATATACATATATATAAATATATATATATATATATATATATATATACACATATATATATGTATATATATATATATATATATATATATATATATATATATATATGTATATATATATATATATATATATATATATATATATATATGTATATGTATATATATATATATATATATATATATATATATATATATATATATATATATATATATATAGCGTGTAGGGTTGTTTGCTGCTCCAGCATCGCTCTTCTTGCTCGCGTCTTCTCCTAGCACTCTTACGGAGTACCCGTATAACATGTTCGCTGGCGCGGAGGTCGACGAGCAGTCATCCAAGAGCGTGATGTTGTAGAGGTACACCGCTTCTGCTATAGAACATCCTTTTCTTGCAGCAATAACTTTCACCGTCCTGTGGTGCCTCTCAACAACGCCATTTCCAGACGGAGCATAAGCTCCCCGGAAGTGAATGTTTACGTTCCAGCGCAAGGCAAACCGAGCGAACAACTTGCTGCGGAAGGCGGTGTCGTTGTCCGTCAGGATCTCATCTGGTGCCCCGCGCTCGTAAAATACTGCTTCTAACTGTTCGATGATGCTCTCACTTGTCTGGAGCCTCAGCGGGCGCCAGACGGCGAAGCGAGACAGACCACAGTCAATGAGAGTGAGAAAAGACTTCCCTCTGCAATGCGTAACGTCCATCCCGACCCTCTGCCAGATGCCCTCCACCGACAGGCTGCCTTTACGCCACTTCACAGGTGCTGGGTCGATGGACTGGCATATCTGACAGGAAGTGACAACAGTACGCACCTGTCCCTTTGTCACTGCTGGGTTCACTCTCTTCACAAAGTACAACGTCCTTCTCACACCGGGGTGGCCACGGGAATGGTGAACGTCTGTCACTTGGTGCTCAGTAGGTAGTTCGGCGGCTGCTGCACACACTGTTGGTAATTCCGTGGTGTTGGTCGCGGGCATCTTTAACCAACGCTGAGGCACCCGTGTGAGGGCATCTGCCTTGTTCTCCCTGGAGGCCACTAGAGCTACTGTGAGGGTTAGTCCGCACTCCTTGACCAGGGATACAATAATGCCGATTCGTCGGCGAATCAACATCTCGCTGGCAGCCTTTGTTTTCAGCCTCGCTCGTCCAGTAAGGCCGTCATTAATCCATCGGTGGACAATGGAGGAATCGGTCATTAACTCCACTCGACTCATTCGCCACACTAGAGCAAGATAAGTCCCTTGATGACCGCATCAAGTTCGGCCATGTTGATGTGGCTGGAGCCGTCAGGACGCAGCTAGCTGGCGTCCTCGACGATTTTCCCGTCCACCTCGACTGCAGCACCCATAGCTAAGGAGCTGGCATCAACCCACACTTTCGCTGCATCTCCTCTCACATCCCACCTGCCTCGAACAGGGTCATTCTTCTTTACTTTTTCCACAATTTCTTCCAGCATAGCTCTCAGATCAACATCGACGATGACGTCATCCCAGCCATGAGTGACAAGGTTAGCTCTTCTTTTCACGTAGGCCACCGCTACTCTTAACCACCCACACACTGGAAAGTGACCAGTCAACTTGCCACAGTAGAAAAATACTGTTCGCCGCGTGAGCTGACTGGGTAAGCCACTCACCTCTCCATCACGTCCCCAGAGAAGCATGCCACGCTCCCCCCAAACCCTCAGACCCAGCACTCTTGCACCGTCTGTAACACGTTCGTAAGCCTTGGAGGTCAGGCCGTATTGTTGAAGGTGCTCCGCCACGCGACTGGCTGTGACGACATCCTCATTGACGAAGACGTCATCGATGTAAGCTGACGTCCCTCGTTTCACATCGGGGTCTTGCGATAACACCGAGTTGAGGACAGTCTTCATTATCAAAGGGGCGACGTTCAGACCAAAACCCAAACGGGTAAGACAGTACCTGCAACCTTTGTATATAACCGTCTGATACGGCCAGAGAGACTCATGCATGTGTATCTGTAGGTAGGCCTTCTTCAGATCTATGACACACACATTCGTACCTTGCCTTCGCCACTCTCTTATTCTGTCGGCACAGACGTCGGAGTCTGCCGTGTAGGTGTCTATGTGGATGTTCAGCTCCCTGAAGTCAGGAACAGGTCTTACCTTCCCCTTGTTATGCTGTATAGCTGCCATCAGGGGAATCAGCCCCTTTGCTGGGCCGTGCTTGCATTCGTCGTGCGGCACCAACCATCCGTCCTCGACCCACTTATCCACCTCCTCTTCATACTGTGCTCTTATTTCACGAGGCACGATGTACTCCTCCACCCCCCGACCACTTCCACGCCGCCGTCCAGGTGTTACTTGCTGCATCATAGGTAGCACTGAAGTCTTGCTCGTCAACTCTTATGTCAGTGGTAGTGCCAGCAACTGCACAGACCGGGGCGTCCTCCACACCAAACCGTACTTGACGATGCGCGGATACCGAAACTCCCCCCAAGGCCGTGACCCCGTTCATTCCCAACACGAACGGAAACCCTAGAGGCTTGGCACTGACCACGAAAACTTTAACCTCAACAGAGGCACCGTTGCCAAGTTGGAGGCGCACAATACCTGTGCCTTCGCATCTCTGCTCCTCGCCGCTGATGGTCAGAATGGCTACGTCCTCCTTCCTCCACCTCTTGCAACACGAGACGTGAGCCACGCACCGAGAGCACCCGGTGTCCACCAATACTCTGTGCCGGTTCCCGTCCAGCCATACCTCAGCGACAGGTAGCGCCTTATTCACTGTTTGTCCAGAGAGGAGGCTGGCGCTGACGCCTCCCCTCCACGGTCGTTTCCCGGGCATGCTGACGCGATGTGGCCCAGGACACCACAGCGGTAGCACCTCGCACCACGTCTTGAAGTGCGTCCGGCGCTTCCCTGACTGCTACCACTATAGGTGTCTCGACGAGCCAAGCAGTCCCTGGCAAAGTGGTTCACATCATTACAGACAAAACACCGTTGACCCGAGGTAGTCTCTGGAATCCCAGTCCTGGCGCCGAGACACACTTCTTGAACACCATATGCGCCGTCGTCGCGAACAACTGCTCTCGCCCGCGCCAGAATTTGAGGCAGGTCTAGTGTCTCCATTCGTGAGCCCGCCCTCAGAAGTTGCCGGACACTTTCTGGGAGACTAGCAACGAAAGCACAGGCGAGGCCCTTCTCTGGTATCCATCCAAACAGTGACGCTAGGCGCCGTAACTCTGCTAGAAAGACATCTGGACTCTCACCAGCTTGTAGCTTCCGGCCGATGAACTGCTCATACGCAACGTATGGGTCCACAGCAAAGGCAGCCAAAAGTGCCTCCTTGATCTTCTCCGTTTTCTTCCGGTCCGCCTCGTCCAGCTGTAGGTATACGGCGAATGCACCTCCAGAAAGACGCAGAGGAATAACACTGGCCACATCACTGACGTTGCGTAGCTTGCAGATGAGCTCGAGCTTTTCTATCCACTCGACCACTGACTGCGTTCCCGTACCGTCATACTCCGGTATCAGTTTCAGATCGAGGGGGGACGGATCGGGAACCATAATGCCTAGATAGCTTGTGTCAAGGCTTAACTGTAAACACTTTTCCCAAGGTGCAGTTTATTTACAGTGCAGAGAAACAGTCAGGTAAACAAGGCAGTCACAGCTCCGGCTGTCACAACGAGCGTCTTTCCTGCCTCCCTCCGCTCACGCTCGCCTCTTCACCTCCACCTCCGCACGGCAGCGACACTCGACAAGTTCGTCCCACGCACTCTCACGGGCCACCAACTTGGCTCCCTTGCTCGCTCTTCCTTCAATCGTGCTGCCCCGGTGGCAATCTGGGGGGTAAACTGTCTTAACAACAACAAGCTAGTCAGTACACAATTGTTTATGCCAAAACCCACCACGGATGACTGGAAACCCTGTATACTACAACTAGGTAAATACACATAAAAACTGGTCCCTTGTAATATACGGTCTATTCTATCCGTTTGTCTCTAAATTCTACGACCAATGACTACTTTTTATAAAGGTGTCTAAGTTATAATACAATTAAGTTAAATATGGAGGCAGCAGCAGCAGCAGCAGCAGCAGCAGCACTGAAGAAGAGAGAAGAGAGAGAGAGAGAGAGAGAGAGAGAGAGAGAGAGAGAGAGAGAGAGAGAGAGAAATTATGTTCACACGCCTCATCCTCACAGACGGGAGCGGCTTGCTGCTATTTGCCGTTTACAGACCTCAGTGGCAGGGAAGCAACCCTCTCGTCTACCTCACAGACAACCTGGATGACATAATGGCCTCGCACAAATGCCAGAATATCGTGGTTGTAGGTGACCTGAACCAACATCAGGTGGTGAGGGCCTTTACTGAGTTGACAGTGGTTCAGGGACTACAGA
>JAPQNM010000219.1:47500-67500 GCA_029783475.1 Metacarcinus magister
ATTCTATGGTTTATATTGGTTTAATTTCATTATTATTGCTTTATTCTATTATTCGATTTTATGATTGACCTTAGAAATAAACATTTTACATGAAATAAATACGAATCAAATATAATAAATGTTTATGTAAGACAAGGTTAGGTATTTCAAACGATTTATTAAAGTATATATAATTGCTTTCCTATGTATAATAAAAATCTCAATTTTGGTTTTATATATACGTGACCCAGCAGTCAACGCACGGCCGCCACCTAACGGTACCTGTTGAAACTTGTTGATGTTATTTATTAAGATTATTTACGCTTAATAGGTAATGTTTTCTTTATATCCAACCACTATTAATGGTGAAGAATAATGTGTTACTGCTCCTCCATCCCTCAAAATGACATGTATAGAGGAACAGGGAAAGTTTAAAACGAAGAAATATTATCACCGAGTTAAAGGTCCTGTCTGGCTGCTAGCGGTACAGGCTAAAGTCTGACACACACACACACACACACACACACACACACACACACACACACACACACACACACACACACACACACACACACACACACGCAAATACAACACGGTCCGCTCTCGTAGTGGTTAGCGCACTCGGCTCACAACCGAGGAGGCCAGGGTTCGATCCCCTGGGCGGACGGAGATTATTTGGGTGTGTCTCCTTTCACGTGTAGCCCCTGTTCACCTAGCAGTGAGTAGGTACGAGATGTAAATCGAGGAGTTGTGACCTCGTTGTCCCGGTGTGTTGTGTGTAAGTGGTCTCGGTCCAACCCAAAGATTGGTCAATATGAGCTCTGAGCTCTTTCTATAGGGGGACGGCCGGCTGTCTCGAGAGAAACCAGCAGCAGACTGTACAGTGATTACACACACACACACACACACACACACACACACACACACACACACACACACACACACACACACACACACACATAAGGAACACATTAGTTACCCAAGAAGTACTGTCGTGGTCTCGGCACTCTGTACACCTTCCATCCCATGTTCCACTATACTGGGTTGATACAGGTCGTCTGTACATGCTCCTGACTTCTGTGATGTCTTCATCTCGTGAGTTGTTTTGTTAGGGTATTAAGGCTTACACTCCTCACTGTCTTGTTTTTATAGTTTGTATAGTAGTACTATTGTTGGTAGTAATAGTAATATTCAATGTTTTCTGTGAGACCTTCTCTATTATTTGTCAATGTAGGCTAAGGTTTAGTTAATTTAGGTTAGATTAAGTTAGGTTAATTTAGAAGCCATCAAATGTTCTCTATGACCAAAAGTAGGGTGTTGGACGAAATGCAGACGCCATTTTATTTCATAAACAGACACCATTATGGTGATGTAAAATTTTACCCCAAAAATAATTAAAACAATATAGAACACACATAATACCTAAAACGGAATAAAAATAGCAATAATAACTTTAGTAAACATTGGTAGGCTCGTAGTCACTATCTAACATAGTCGCCACAGACACGTCAACACACAGTTCTGCTAGAACCACGGTCGAGTGCAGACCTACCTCTCTCTTAGCCACAACCACAACGCCTACCCCAACCCTATTTACGGTTTGGTGGGTACTACACCAGTGCCCAAGTGCAGGATTACTGCATATTGAGTCCCGCCGCATCAACAGCCGACGAACGGCAAAGGACTCATGCCGTCTGACGACGGCTGTGACCCCCCGGTAGCTGCTGCCACCCATGTTGCCACCCAAATGGACGCTACCACCACTGTCTCCAAACGGACCCGCTCTCCTTCTCCATCGTCTGGCGAGGTCCACGAGCATACAGCTAAGTCTAGCAAATGTATTGCACGATTCTTCGCCTCAGTAGCTGCCTTGCCACCCTCACCTAACGCTAGAGCTGTGCCCTCACGCCAACCTCAACCCCTGCAACCCCATTCTTCAAAATTCATCCTCTTCCGCTCTGCTGAGGAGAACAGGTGCTTTATACACCCTGGTAAAGTGACCAGGGCCATCCACTCTTCAATATTTGCAAAAAAGTACATTGAGAAAACCCTGACCATCACAGGTGGCGGCAGGGGCATAAAATTTGAGGTAGCAAACCTCGAAAACCTCTCTCAACCCCCGAGTCGGTTACCACGCTGGGGGAGTGGTCTGTCAAATGCTGGGTTGCGACAGACGATGACCCCACCTACATGTTCAAGAGGATATACCCAGTATCCCCCGAAATGTCCACACAGGACATACTAACTAACCTTACCTTACCTTACTTGACGATGCCCCAACACAGATCATTGACATTTTCAGACTCCCAGCTTTTGTGAGGGAAGGGCAGACGATGGCCAATATGGCCATTCGTATTAAGTTTAGGGAGCCCCTCCCTGATAGGATTGCTTTAAACTCAGCAGTGTACCGTGTCAGGTCCCACACCCTCCCTGTCCTCAGGTGCACCCGCTGCCTTCTGTTTGGCCACGGCAACGCCTCCTGCAACGGCAAAAACCGCTGTGGGAGGTGCAGTGGTTACCATGACGACGAGGTTTGTACCCGGCCTGAAGCATGCTTTTTCTGTGATGGCAACCACCGCCCCACCTATAGGCAGTGCCCGGCATACCTCCAGGCACTGCAATTACAGCAGCTCCAACATGACCCTACCCACACAATAATGGAGGTCAAGCGAAAGCTGAGGGGCATCCGCCCAGGGTCCTTCAGACCGATTCCTTCACCAGAGGAGAATATTACACCTCCTCAGGCACCCCCACCTGCACCTGCTCCACAACCTGCCCCTAACAAACCACTCAGCCCAAAGATAACAATAATTCCTTTGGCTGCCCAGGGCTGCTCCACCCCTCATCGCCCACCCACTAACCTCTGTGCACCTCAAACACCCAAATCCCAGAGGAGCCGTCGCTCTCCCAGGCGTCAGCCAAAAACCCCCTCTTGCCCTACCCCTCCTAGGAGAGATACCCGTCTGCAGGAGGTACTCCTTCTCCCCACACCCCTACCACCTCGCCCTCTACCCCAACCCGCTCCTCCCCCAACTCAACCTGCTCCTCTCCTACCTCAACCCATTCCTCCCCCACTTCAACCCATACCTCCCCAGCCTCAGCCTCAGCCACATGCCACACAGCCAGCAGCCCAGCAGCCCCTGCCCTCACTGGGCAGTGCATGCCTTGGGCCTCCACCGGCACCTTCACAGGCCCAGCATGCTTCGGGTCTTTCCTTATCAGCCTTCATTATGGGATTAGCACCACTTGTACTTAAATTTATTAATCTTCTCCTAACAGGTTCTAGCCTTCAAGAAAGCCTCCTCCAGTGCTTGCCAGGACTACTCTCATTCTTCACATCACTCACGCAGTGAATTCTGTTCTCCTCTCTCACTTCATACTCTGGAACGCCCGGTCCCTGTACTGGAAACTTCCAGTCTTTAAAACCATGCTGTCTTCATATTCACCTCTTGTTGTTGGTGTCTGTGAGACGTGGCTCACTGACGCTTTCTCCCCTTCCTTCCCCAACTATTCTTCTTACAGAGTGGACAGGGGGGCAGGCGGAGCAGGAGGCGGCCTGCTACTGCTTGTCCACCAATCCCTCTCTTCTAGCCTTCTCACTATCACTCCTTTCCCCGGGGGCAGACTAGAGTACCTGGGGGTGACTATTACCTTTAACTCAGGGCCTCTTCAGATTCTTTTGATTTACAACCCATGCTTGGATATCTCCCTTCAGGAGTTCCAGCATTTGTTTTCACAGCTTTCCTCCCCAGCCTTAATAATGGGTGATTTTAACGCCCATCACGACTTCTGGGAACCAGCCCTCTCTAGGAGCCGAAGAAACCGTTCGGGTCTGTCCCTCTCGACCTTCCTGGCAAACAGTGCAACCTTCTCTCTCCTTACTCCACCTGGCCTCCCTACCAGGACCGATCCAGTTTCAGGGAACCCCTCTACCTTGGACCTTTGCCTGGGGAATGGCCCCCTCCTCCTCACCACTATAACAACTGGCCCTTACATGGGGAGTGACCACCTTCCTGTTGTAATCTCCTTCCCTTCATCACGCAGACCTCGTTGGTCCTTTAAAAAGGGAGACTGGGGCTCTTTTCAAAAAGAGATTAATTTAATAACTCCTCCCACCTGCCTCCCTTCACAAAATCAAATTCAATACCTTACGGACACCTTGGTGGACGTAGGGTCCCATCACTTCCACCTCGTCACTTCCCGTCCCTCCCGCTCCTTCCGGGTCCCCTGGTGGTCCTGAAGGTGTGCGGCAGCCCTTCAGGCCAAACGACATGCCTTTAACATGTGGCGTAAAAATCCCATCCCTCCCCTTCGCAGTCGCTTCAGATTTTTAGAGGCCCAGTGCAAGCGTGTTATTCTTGATGAGAAACGTTCTGCATGGGCCTCCTTTTGTGCCTCCCTGTCCTTTTCTTCCTCAGTCTCCCAGGCTTGGTCTTTCTTCAGGAAGATGGTTCACCCTCAGCCCCCTCTCACCTTCCCGTTAACTAGTAACGGAGTCCTCCTTGTCAATAATTTCCAAAAAGCCGAGTGCCTTGCCTCCAACATACACACTGTCCTCGGCTCCCCTAACCCTATACCTGCCCCTGTGTTACCTCCTTCTTCACACGGCCACACAATTAGCACAGCTATAACTCCCCAGGAGCTTTCATCAGCTTTACAAGCACTGTCTGTTGGGAAGGCGACGGGGCCGGACAATGTCCCGAATGAGTTTCTTCGCCGCCTCCCAGATTCTCTGGTCCTCCTCCTCCTGAACGTGTTCAACGCCAGCTGGGTGTTTGGCACGTTCCCTTCTGTGTGGCGTCATGCCATCACAATTCCTATTTTCAAACCTGGCAAGGACCCGTCGGAGGCTTCCTCCTACAGGCCCATCAGTCTCCTCTCTAACTTCAGTAAGGTATTAGAACATATAGTGCATGATAGACTAACATGGTGGTTGGAACACAAACACCTTCTTCCCCCTAACATGTTTGGCTTCCGTCCTCACCGGGGCACCCTGGATGCCCTGCTCCAGCTAGAGCACCACATTCAGGAAGGATTTAACCACAAGCAATACACTCTGGTAGCTTTTCTTGATCTCAAAGGAGCTTTTGACTCCTCTTCACATAATGCCATTATTGAAAAACTTTCCCGCCTGGGACTCAATGGTTCCCCACTCAATTGGGTTCAGTCCTTCCTGTCTTCCAGCTCCTTCTCTCTGGTGATAGGTAACTCCTATTCTAGGTCTTACCCGGTCACCAGAGGTGTCCCACAGGGTTCTCCTCTCAGTCCTCTCCTTTTCAATATCTTACTTTCAGACTTTCCCTCTTCTCCATGCACACATGCACTCTTGTACGCTGATGACATTTCCCTCCTTTGCTCTGCTTCCACTATCCAGGAGGCTCAATTTAACCTTCAACGTGAGCTTGATGCCATAGACACTTGGACATCACGTTGGGGCCTAACAGTGAGTGCCCAGAAGTCTAGCCTTCTGTGCTTCACCAGAAGGCGAATACCCAACTTACCTGGGGTCACCATCAAAGGTTCACCCATTCCCTTTAAAACCCAACATAAGTTTCTAGGCTTAGTAGTGGACGGCCCTCGTCTAACCTGGGGCTGTCACATACACTACCTGGTGACCTCATGCCTCAAAAGATTAAATTTAATGAAGTCCCTTGCAGGGGTCAAGTGGGGTGCGGACAGGCATACCCTCCTTCGCTTCTATTGTGCTTATATCCAGAGTCGCTTAGGCTACGGATGTGAGGTTTATGGGGCGGCCTTACCTTCACTTCTCCATAAATTGGAAGTAATTCAAAACACAGCCATGCGTATAGCCCTGGGAGATTTCAAGTCCTCCCCAGTCACAGCCCTTCAGGCAGAATCCTCCCTATCCTCACTGTCACACCGACGCTCCACCCTCCTTGTCCGCACCTACATCAAACTTGCATCCTCCCCCAGCTGCCACGCCCTCCACTCCCTCCTCCTCAGACAGAGTAGGGCACCACTTCTTGGCCCCCTACCATATCAAGCCCACACGCCTTTTGTAGAAAGAGCCCTCTCCTTCTTTGCCTGCCTCCGGGTGACACCCCCCTCCTTTCTCACTCTCGAGAAGACTTCTCCTTTGGGCCCTTGGTTTCCCCTCTCCTCCCTAATATCCTTGACACTGCACACACACACACACAATGGTCAAAGGCACACTGTCCAGTGCAGGGCAGGATAATTTTCAACAACCTCCTGCACACTCAATACCACAACTCCTTCCACATATACACTGACGGCTCCCGCCTCCCAGTACCTCCCTCTGTTGGGGCTGCAATGTACATCCCAGTACGTTCCACTGCCACTGCCTGGAGGCTGCCGGCCTCTGCCTCCATTCTGACGGCAGAACTCTTTGCCATCAGAGAGGGCCTCAGGTTTGCCACCACACTCACCTCCCCTTGCTCAGTCACTCTCTTCTCAGACTCCCTCTCAGCCCTCCAACTCATCCGGCGTCACCGCCCTAAAACACACCACTCCCTCTGCTTCACCATTCACAACTTTCTTCTCCAACTATCCTCTTCTGGCTTCTCCATCCACCTTCAGTGGGTCCCCTCACATGTTGGCGTCATGGGCAACACAGTGGCCGACAGAGCGGCAGCGGAGGCACACTCCCACCCCTTCCCCATACACCTCCCCACTGACCAGACCGACTCTCTGACTAACCTTCACACAGCCTGTAAACTACACTGGGACACAGACCTGACTAACGCTTTACAGTACACTTCACTTGGACACATTAGACAAGACACACGACACCACTGGTGGACCTACTCCCCCAGCCGTGCCCTTGACACTGCTGTCACCAGACTCCGAATTGGACACAGCCGCCTAAACTCCCACCTACACAAGCTGGGCATGTATCTATCCCTTTAACCCATGTAACTAATCTTTCCTTAACCCATAGAGTGCGCAATAGGGGTTTCCCAGTCCATCCGTGGGTGTGCAATTATGAAGTTCCAACAACCTGAGCTGTGGCGCGCACTGGCACACTCTCCAGCCTGAGCTGTGGCGCGCACTGGCACACTCTCCAGCCTAAGCTGTGGCGCGCACTCACACACTCTCCAGCCTGAGCTGTGGCGCGCACTCACACACTCTCCAGCCTGAGCTGTGGCGCGCACTCACACACTCTCCAGCCTGAGCTGTGGTGCGCACTGGCACACTCTCCAGCCTGAGCTGTGGCGCGCACTCACACACTCTCCAGCCTGAGCTGTGGCGCGCACTCACACACTCTCCAGCCTGAGCTGTGGCGCGCACTGGCACACTCTCCAGCCTGAGCTGTGGCGCGCACTCACACACTCTCCAGCCTGAGCTGTGGCTCACAATCTATGGGTTAAAAAAAGGTAAATTTCCAGACCAATTAAAAATAGCTAAAGTAATTCCAGCATTTAACAAAATTTTTGAGAAGATTATTTCCTTTTGACTAATTGATTATGTTGAAAGTAACCACCTTCTAACTGAGTACCAGCACGGCTCTGAGCTCATCCATCCACTGAGTCTGCAATACTTCAGTTCATAAATAATGTGTATTTAGCCTTAGAGGAAAAAAAAGTATGCAGTTGGGGTATTTATAGACCTATCTAAAGCATTTGATACATCAGATCATGGGATTCTACTACAGAAATTAGAACATTTAGGAATTAACAAATACAACAAGTTACTCACACTAAATGTCTTGGTGTCACCATAGATGAAAACTTAAATTGGAAGCATACACATTGATCAAACTTGTTTGAAAATTTCAAAAATTACTGGAATGGCTAATGTATATGTAGTTTGTACGTATTATATAATGATGTATTGACATTGTTATTAGCAATAAATAATTACTTACACACACACACACACACAACACAATTGATGTATTATGTAAAAATTATGTTGTAATATATATATTTATTGATGTTTCCTGTTCTAGGCGGTGGTGACCACTCCATTAAACATCAACACCACCAGTCACCACCACACTCACAGCCTTCCCTCAAGCAGCAGCAGCACACACCACCACCACCAACACCACCAACACCACCAACACCACAACCACCAGAAAGAGAGAGAGGTAAGTAAGTAAGTAAAGTTTATTGCCATTTAACATTTTACACATTTATATACATATATACATTGAACTTTTTGGCACGGCCCGTCGAGCTGAAGCTCCCTGACAGACAATTTTATATTAATGGTGACAGTGTGGTTGCAATACACGGTATGTTGGCAATAATAATAATCTTAACACATAATAAATTTACTGTAAACATAGTAAATATGTTGGAAAGAGTATACTTAGAATAAACATATGATATAAAATATATTTACAATAATCATACAAAATATGTTGCAAAGAATACAAATAAGTTTTTTTTTACCTTTTAAATGTTGACAAATTACTATTGTTGATTAGAATCTTGATTTCTGTCAGCAATAAATTCCAAAGTTTAGGACCGGAGCATAACTTGGTATTTTTAAAAGTGTTGTTGTGAATTGTGGGCAGATTAAATTAACATTATTACCTCAAATATTATGTGCGGTATCTATTAGTCTGAACGGTTGTGTTCCATGACAATTTCTTATATTCTTGTAAATAGTTAGTAATAGAAAATACTTGTGAATGGTTTGAAAATTGAAAACCTTGTAAGTTGAATATATAAACTGTATCGAGTCATATTTACCCATGTTAAAAATGCATCTAAAAATTTTATTTTTGGCTATTGTTAACTTTTTAAAGAGTGAGGGCCACGTACATGCCCAGACAGATACACAACACATAAGATGAGGATAGCATAAAGTATAGTATATACTAGTCAGAGCTTCTGTTGTGAGATTATTACGGACGCTATATAATACACCACCACACATCCATGACAATTGTGTTACAACACCATTAATTTGATCATTCCAGTTAACATTTTCATCTATGTAAATACCTGAACACTTAGTGTAAGTAGCACGTTGTAGTGTTACTCCCTCTAATGTTACAGGTGACATATAGTTTTTAATTGACCTATTTTGAAAGATTACATAACTTGTTTTTAAAATATTTAGCTTGAACTTATTTAATTTTATGATCAAGATCAAGAGCGAAGGATGGCGGTGTGTTTACATTTGCTCCCAACAAGATTCAGCTGTTGAGAAGGCTTTCGCTCCGCTTTTCCGTTCTCAACAGTGTAACAGCTCGCCCTTCTGACCGCTGAGTTGCTCTGCACTGTTCCTGAGCTTTCCCGCCCTTCGCTGAGCAGTCTACAACAGCCTGCTACTTGACCGTGTTCACGTCTGCCGCTGCCATGTCTGACACGTCACCGGGTATTGGGGCATCCTCGATGGATGTTCAGGTGGATGACGCCTCATGTTTTCCCTCCCTCCCTCCCTCCTCCGCCACCAAGAGGCCACGGGCTCATTCTCCATCGCAGGAAGGGCCAGATAAGACCCCTCGTACCGATCAAGAGTCTCTGCCCCCTCCGGAAGCGTATGTTCAAGCGTCCTTCCTCCTCCGAGCTGTGTCTGGTGCAAGGATTTTTGCCAACCCCTGCAGGGTCTCCCAGGCTCTGCACCTCTCGTCACTTGGCAAGTACGTCCTCGAGGGAGAAACCCGCGCCCTGGGAAATGGCTGTGCTCTCATAGTTGTGATATGGGAGCACAACATCCCCAAGGTACCTGAACTGGGGCAGGACACCCTTACCCTGGGGGAGTGGGAGGTCACCTGCCGCAGAGCTGAGCGTGAAGGCCCTGACTACCATTACGCCAGGGTGGGGCCCCTGGATGACAACACTGACATCTGTGAGGTCCGGAAGGACTTTCGATCCCTCGATGGTGGTGAGGTGGTCGAAATCACATGGATCCCGCCCCGCAATCTGCCCAGGTCCACCACAGGGAAATGGCTCCGCCTGAAGGTGAGGGGGACCCTTCCCACAAAGGTGTCCATCTCCCAGTTGGTGTACTGGGCGCGCCCCTACCTTCTCCCTCTGCTCCGCTGCCCTGGGTGCCATCGGATTGGCCACTCCCTCAACACCTGCAGGTCTCCAGTACGATGCTCCCGCTGCAGCGGGCCTCACCCGTGTCAGCGCGACAATATCTCCTGCACCAGACCCTTCTTCTGCTTCCAGTGTGGGGGACCACATGGGCCCAGGTCTGCGTACTGCCCATTCAACTGCCGGGCACAGCAGCTCTATGCTGACTTGATGCGGGAGGGGAAGCCCCTGCATGCCATCAACACACAACTGCGGGACCTTGACCTGCCTAGCCTTCTGGCCCACCGCAGGCCGCATCCTTCACCAGCTTCGCCTGCACCGACGAAGCCCAATCAACCCCCAGCTAGAGCAGTCCACCCGGGTGTGCAGTTTTCCACCATCGTCACAAGGAATAGGTTCAGGCCGCTGGAGGAGGCCCTGGAAGATGATGCCCCCTTGCCTCAGGATTACGTCATCTCCCCTGCGCCCGGCAACACTCCTACTCCTCCGGTACGTAAAACTCGTAGACCGCCTGGATATCTGGCACCTCCGTCTACCCCGACCCCTTCAGATCCCGACCCAGGAATTTCCTACTCCACCACCGAGGCTGAGGTCCACCAGCTACACGGCCTCCCATCCCACCGTGGTCAGGGACCAGGACGTACCTTCCATCATGCCACTCCCTTGCTTCCGACCCCCGCTATGCCCTCAAGGCCTTCCACCCCACCCCAGGCACCTGTTCGCCCAGCTGCAGGTCCGGCTTCTCCCGCCTCCTCCATGGATACGGTCATCTCCTCACTTTTCACCCTCCTCTGGAAGGGTTACCACCTATACCAGAAGGGTACACCTGTGCCGGAGATCCTCACTTATCTGTGGCCCACCCTCTCCATGCTCATCTCCTCTCTATTTGAATAGGAGATGACCCTCACCTTCCTCCTCTGGAATGCCAGGTCTCTCCTTAGGAAGACAGCGGAGCTCCACACCTACCTGCGGGACTCACTTCCTTCGGTGGTCGGCTTGTGCGAGACCTGGCTCCCTCCTCACCTAGCGCTCAACCTTCCGGGCTACTCCATCTTCAGGCGGGACCGCCATCAGGGCCGTGGTGGGGGTGTCCTACTTGCCCTCCGTGACGGGCTGCTCTACTCCTTGCTTCCCCTTCCTCAGTGGCCGGGCGGGCACCTGGAGGTCGTTGCTGCCAGGGTTAGCCTCCTGAGAAGTTTGCTCACCGTGGCAGTGATTTACAACCCGGGTGGTGCCGCCACTTCACAGGAGATTGAACACTACATCGCCTCTCTTCCTCCCCCAGTAATCATCTTGGGGGACTTCAATGCACACCACCAATGCTGGGAGCCTGACCTGCCACCCCATAAACGGAACCCCTCAGGTAACACATTATTCCAGATAATGATGGATTCTCCTCACCTCTCCCTGCTGAGCCCACCTGGTCTGGCCACCAGGTTCCATCCCCACACTGGTGCTCCCTCGGTCCTGGACCTGTTTATTGGTGACCCGGCCTTCACCACCTCCACCTTCTCTACTGGACCATACATGGGGAGTGACCACCTTCCTGTGCTGGCTTCTGTCCCACAGGCTCCCCCGAAGCACCATCCTGGCTGCATGCCCCGCTGGAAAATTACATCCTCCGAGTGGCCGCGTTACAGGGAGGCCCTCCAGACCCCACCGGATATCACCACTCTTCCTTTGGACGACGCTGCATCTTCCTTCCATCAGACGTTGGAAACAGCGGGTGCGGCTGCCTTCCACCTTGCCACGCGTCGCACACCCCGTCGCCCTGGGAAGCCCTGGTGGAATGACGACTGTGCCCGGGCAGTACTGGCCCGCCGTCGAGCCTGGAACCAGTGGCGGAGGACACCCACGATACTGGCCGGCACTACCTATCGCCGTCTTGATGCCCTCTGCGCCAAGACCATCCTCAAGGCCCAGAGGAGTGCATGGGATTCCCACTGCTCCTCCCTCTCCTTCTCTTCCTCCACCAAGAGAACATGGGACTTCCTGCACTCTATGGAGGGCAAGAAGGCGCGCCACCCCATCCCCTTGACAGACGGTGCCCGGTCCCCGTTGGATGACCCCCAGAAGGCGGAGACCCTGGCCCATCACTACCACCTTAGAATCGGCCTTCCCCCTCCTCTTCATCCTCCAGCGGACCTCCACAGTGCTGTCTCCAATTCTATTGCCTCCCCAGGTATCCCTAACCTCGCTCAACCTTTCACTCGGCGGGAACTCGATGTGGCCCTGTCCACGCTGCTTGCTGGCAAGGCAGCTGGACGAGACCGCATTCCCTATGACTTCCTCACCCACCTCACCCCCCTTATACAGGACTGCCTCTTGCACCTATACAACACCAGCTGGGAGACAAAACGATACCCCATCTGTTGGAAGCCCTCTGTCCTCATCCCCATCCCCAAGCCGGGTAAAGACCCAACACTCCCGTCTTCCTACAGGCCCATAGCACTCCTCTCCTGCATCGGAAAACTGATGGAGCGCCTGGTGTCCACACGCCTGTCCTGGTGGCTGGAGGAGAAGCTCTTGCTGAGGGAGGAGCAGTGCGGCTTTCGCCCCCATAGAGGCACCGTGGACGTGCTGGGTCAGCTGGAATACCATGTTTGTGACACCTACCGTCAGCGCCAGGTCATGACTACCATCTTCATTGACCTGGAAGGAGCCTTCGACACAGCACCACATGAGGGTATCCTGTACAAGCTGGCTGGCATGGGCATTACCGGGGCCACCCTTGCCTGGGTCCAGGACTTCCTTGTTGGTCGCTCCTATCAGGTTGCGGTGGGAGCCTCCTTGTCACACTCCCGTCCCATTCGCAGAGGCGTTCCTCAAGGCTCCATCCTCAGCCCTCTTCTATTTAACGTCCTCCTCTCAGACCTTCGCATTCCCCCCCACTCACACCTCCTTCTCTACGCTGACGACATATCCATTGTCAGCCGGGCACCAACTTTGGCCCAAGCGCAGACTCACCTGCAAGAAGCGGCAACCTCCCTCGGTGAATGGGTGACTACCTGGGGACTTAAGGTCAGCGCCCCTAAAAGCACGCTTATGTGTTTCACCCTTAAGCGACTCCCCTCCCCACCTACTCTCCAACTGTGCGGCCAGGCAGTACCTTATTCCATGACACACACCTTCCTGGGGCTGCGGCTGGACGGTCCTCGCCTCTCCTGGGCCGGGCACATAGAATATCTCCGAACCTCCTGCAACAAGCGCTTGGACGTGATGAAACGGATTGCCGGCATCCGTTGGGGCGCCCACCGAGATCTCCTCCTCCAATACTACCTTGCCACCATCCGGCCCAAAATCATGTACGGCAGCAGCATTTATGGGTCAGCGGCACGGACTGTCCTCACCAGGCTGGATCCCCTCCAGAATGCAGCCCTTCGGATATCCATGGGGACCATGAAATCCTCCCCTGTTATCCCCCTGCATGCCGAGAGTGGCATCCTCCCCTTGTCCGCCCACAGAAGGGAGGTTCTGTGCCAGCACTACCACCGCATCTTGTGCCTGCCCCCGGCTCACCCCCTTGCTACTCTGTACAGCAACTCTGGTGTGGACCATCACACACCTGTTTGGTCTCCAGGTGCCAGACAACCACTGCTGGTTAGGGCCCTGCAGGCTCTCACTGATTTTAATATACCACCACCACCACCACAACCCACCAGCCCACACTCTCCTCTCCCACCCTGGGTGGACACCACCTCTAAGTTTACCCTGCACCTTCCAGGCCTCTCCTCTCGGCACTCTGCAGGTATTCTGGCGGCGGCACTATTCACCCAGATGGACAGGACGCTATACCACCACCACATCAAGCTCTTCACCGATGGATCACACTCCCCATCACTCCCCTCCACGGCAGCAGCCGTCTATGACCCTGCCAACTCCATCTGCAGGACATGGAGGCTCCCACCGGAGACAGACGTCCTGACGTCTGAACTCTATGCCCTCCACCAGGCCGTCACACACCTCCACACCTCTCATACCAAGGGCAAGGCTGTGATCTACACAGACTCCCTCTACTCACTCCACCTCCTCCTCTCCCGCCACCCCCACTCATCCACGTCCCTCGTGCACGTCGTCCAGAGGGCCCTTCTGCACCTCACCACCGAGGGCTGGGATATCGCTTTTCAGTGGGTTCCCTCCCACGCTGGTATCCCAGGCAACGAGGTAGCAGATATTGCTGCCAGGATGGCCTTAACTGAGGTAAACCCAGCCGTGGATACGACAAAAATCCCGTGTCCTGGATGTCACCCTCACCCGCCTCCGCCTGGGGCACACGACACTCACAGCTCACCTGCTCCGTCTTCGTCTGTCCCCTGACCCCGACTGCTCCTGGTGCAGGAACGTCCCCGAGACTATTGAACACTTTCTGCTGCAGTGTCCGCGCTTCCACTCCCACTGTGTAGTGCTACAGTCTCAACTCCTCGCTCTGAACGTCAACACCTTTGACCTGCCCACCCTGCTGGCGGCGGCTGGCGTCCACCCCTCCCGGCAACACGCCGTCATCCGCCTCACCTGTGCCTTCCTGAGGAGGACAGGTCAACTACCGCGCCTGTGATAGCATCATAGGACATCACCAGGGCTCATAGTGTTCCCCAAGGGATCCTCGCAGCCCTAAAACAACAACAACAACAACAACAAAAATTTTATTTTATCCATTTATTTATTAATTCTAATTCTGTAATTAGTTTACATGTAAGCTATGTATATTTCCATCTGCCAACAGTAAATTAGTGTCATCAGCATAGATAGTGTATTTAAATTTTAAGCTTGAATTTACTATATCATTGATATAAATAAGGAAAAGTTCTGGCCTTAAAATTGATCCCTGGGGAACACCTTTATAAATGGGTTTAAAATTGGAAAAAGTTGAGTTACAATATACTGCTTGTGACCTGTTGGTTATATAACTCTTAAATAACTTGAGAGGAACACCTCTGATGCCAATATGTTCAAGTTTATCAAATAAAATGTTGTGACTCAGTGAATCAAAGGCTTTTGATAAGTCAATGAATATTCCAACTAAATATTTGTTCTTCTCTAGATATTTGTAAACTTCACTAATAAATTTAATACTAACAGATTGAGTGGAGAGGCCTGATCACAAGCCATGCTGACATTCAGAGAGTAAATGATTATGTTCAAGGTAGTTAACAAGACGGGTGGTGATGACCTTTTCAAGTACTTTACTGAAAGCTGGAAGGATAGATATTGGACGATAGTTACTTATGTCATTTCTACTTCCTCATTTAAACAATGGTATAACTTTTGCTTTTTTTTAACTCATCCGGAAATATACCCGTTTTTAAAGTAAGATTTATAATGTGCATTAAGGGTAAAGACAATATGCTAGATGAGTATTTCAATATGGTTGGTGATATTTCATCATAATCTGGACAGGAAGTTTTTAAAGCATGTAAATAATGTTTAACTTCTGCCTGAGTAACTGGAGCTAAACACACAGAAAAACCAAGTGAACCATGCAAATACATCATGTGATCATTGTCTATAAAATGTTGTTTTTCGTCACCAATCATTAAGAAATTATTGTTAAATTGATCAGGAATATCAGTACATTCAGGTGTCAACTCAATAATTTTAGTGACATTAGATGTCTTGCCAAGAATATTATTGATAGATTTCCAGTGTAACTTAGGGTTATCCTCATTACTTGTTAATTGGTCTTGAAAATATTTGCTTTTGGCTGCTTTTAAGACAGATGTTAATTAATTTCTATACTTCCTATATTGTTCCCTCAATGTTAATGGCCATTTATGAGCAAGTCTTTCCAGTCTGTTTTTTCTCTTATGCTTTTAATTAGAGTTGAAGTAATATTTGGATTTCGCTCAGATTTACAACTTACTTACTTCTTTTCTGGAAAGCTACTTTCAAAGAGAAAATATATAAGAATTAGTAGGACAAGCAGATTCTATAACGTCAGTCCAGTCAGTCTGAACACAAGCATTATTGAACTCTTCTAAGGCAACAGGAGTTATTATTCTCTTGGTTATATGTAAAGGAGGAGTGTTGAGAAATACTTTGACATTTAAACTGAGAAATTACTGGGAAGTGATCGGTTATATCTGTGTGGGTAGGTAATGGATGTATTCATATTCAGTGTGCTAGAGTGAGAGAGAGAGAGAGTGTGTGTTGTGTAGCTATGTGTGTATTCAGTGTTTTAATGGCTGATAATAGCTGGCGGGTGTCATTCACAGGGCAGCAGTGGAGGCGTGGATGGATGATGTGTTTCCTGATAGAAGGCTGTACAAGGAAAGGTGGGTGTGTGTGTGTGTTACAGTACAAGAAAGTAGTAGTAGTAGTATAGTAGTAATAGTAGTAGTAGTAGTAGTAGTAGTAATTGTAGTAGTTGTAATAGTAGTAGTAGTTATAATAGTAATAGTAGCAGTAATAGTAATAGTAATAGTAGTAGTAGTAGTAGTAGTAGTAGTAGTAGTAGTAATGGTAGAATTAGTGGCTGATATATATATATATATATATATATATATATATATATATATATATATATACTATTTGTCATTTCCTATTCTGATAATTACAATGTTTTAGTGATGCAAGGGTTGGCCACCACGGACACAGGTACACGGAGGGCAGACACGGTGGGAGGTGGGTGAGGGTGAGGATACCAGCAGCGTCCCCAACCACCACTCAACCACCACCTAATATTTCACTCAACCGAGACGAGTCTACCAGGCGAAAAAAACAGTGAGTGTGTGCATGTGTGTGTGTATGTTTACATAGTTGTAGTATACAGGGCCTGAGCTACACTCGTGTGGTCCTGTCTCCTTATCTATATTTGTACAGTTTTTCCTTCAGTTAATGTACATTCTTTGCCATTATCAAAGTTCTCTTCTTTCAGTCCATTCCAAGTATCTATACTTCTTTGGGGAAAACTGTACTTTTTTTGTATCGTTCAAGCAAATTCCTTTTTGCTATTTTTTCTTGTTAGTTAGTTAGTTAATGCAAAAAGGAGGAAGCGCCAGACATCTAAGATGATATAACGCTGTGTTAATCTGAAAGGTAGACGGTATAGTAGAGGTGATGGTAAGGCAAATTATGGGGAGGGAAAGAACAATTAGTTATAGTCAAAGGATTAGATTAAATGGAGGATGTGAGAGAGTGAGAGAGAAGGGAGTGCATACGAACAGAAAGTGGTCGTGGATGGGAGGAGAAACCACTTTGAAGAGTTTGTGGAATAGTGATCTTAGAGGTGGAAAACTGGTGTAGTCTGACATAACTTGGGAGGGAAAGGGGAGTGCGGCGTCGGGAAAGTGATGGTAAGCCTGATTCTGTGTACAGGCTTTCCACCGGGGAAGAACAAAAAGCGCTGAAACACAGATGGTGTTCTCGAAGGTGTTATGTGGTGGGGTAGAGGATGAAAAAGGGAGTGAGGTATTAATGAAAGGTCAGAGATGGTCTCACTAGGGGAAGAAGGGGATGAGAGAATGGGAGTAAACATTTTCTTGGCTGGAGGTTGTAGGGAAGAAGTTTTAGTGATTAAAGAGGAAGTAGAGTCAGTAGAAGGTTTTGGAGGAGAAGCACAGGAGTGACGCCTGGTGTTAGGTACTGGAGTACAACGTGGAAGGGAGGTAAGGTTTGAAGTTGAAGGAGTAGAGGTTGGGGTATCTGGGTTTAGGAGAGAAAAATTATTATTCACTGGCACTGAAGTAACTACAGGGTGGGTGAGAGAAGTGGAGGAGGTATTTGTGCTAGATGAAGGAACAACAGGAGTGGGAGAGGAAGGTGTGTGAGTGGAAGAAGAAGGATGGGATGTAGTAGGAGGAGAGTCAGTGTTAGTTGTGGTCTGTGGGGTGTTAATGGAGATGCGCTGAGAGAGAGGAACCTGTTGGAAGCCACAGAGACGGGCTTCTTGTCTAGCTTCTTTGAGTGTTAGGCCATGTTTGCAGTTTGCACAGATGTGTATTGTTGAAGGGCAGTTTGTACAGGTATGGCCACCCACACACACCCATGTTCAAGGGTTGGTTATTAAAGTTATGTTCAGTTTCAGATCAGTGGCCGCCGCACTACTACTACTAGGTCATGCTGTCTGAGTGTCTACCTGTACCTCAGTCTTGTGTTCCAGCCATTATTTGAACCTCATGTTTTTAATGCATGATGAAGGAATGGAACTGAAAAGGCTTGTGTTATTGTCTTAATGAAAGCAATGTGACGGTAAGAGAAATTTGTAAGCTGAACATTGTGTAGCGTGAGGTCCCTGTTTGTCTTGCTGGAGAGGGCCAAGATCAGCCAGCAGCCAGTGTTCAGCCTGGGAATCAAGGCTCTGGACCTCTGCATAAGAGTGCCTAGTGTCTTTAAACCACATATAGTTTGAGCTCAGACACTGTTTGGTGCTCTTATTGGAGTGTCTAAAGCCTGATTTGTGACTGGGCTGGGCTGGGCTGGTGGTAGATTTTTGCCCTCTTGAAGAAAGCTAAAATAGTCCTTACACTACACTGTTCAGCTTCTTATTTCCCTTATCAGTCAGTATGTTTGCTTCCCTTAAGGTGAAAATAAAAGTGTTTCATCATGCATTGAAGGACACGAGGCTCAAATAATGACTGGTACACACATGGTACACACACAGTATGACCTCCCTGGTGGTGGCCGCTCATCAAATAGAGAGAACACACAGGCTCACTAAAATAAACCATAGAGTAAGAGGAAGAAAGACCAGTATGAAACCACTTAGATATTGCTGTACGTACAAAAAGGACCGACCGGACAGGAGCCGAAATAAAGATTTTTTTCATCAATGTACTTTTATTGAAGTATAAATTTTCTACACACACACTAATTATTTAGGCGAGTCTTCTCTGTACACTTCCATCCAGCCAACATAACACCTGTAAGTGTGTCACCTGCCCCCCCCCCTCCCAACACAGGGTGGGAGGTAGGGGGTTGCAATGCACATGGGGGGGGGGAGGTAGGTGGGCCGTTGATGCTGCAGTGTTACCCAAGTTGGCAGGAACCTCACCACTGAAACAAGGGAAAAAGTATTGAAATTCACCACTCCATCAAGTACAAACACTAATACTAATAATGTAACAGATGCTAAGGTTATCACAGCAATGTTAAAATGTGTTAAATGGTTCTATCTATCACCCTATACCTCCAACACCTCCCTCCAATATTCACTCACTCTCCCTCACTAACAACTGAAAACACCTAACAGAAACCTATCTATACACCACACCAATCAACATTAATACTTACATACACATTAACTCCTCCGTATCTTGGCCACTGGAGGAGGAAGGATGGAGGCTCCGGACACCACACCACACCACACCACACGAGGGTGAGTAAGTGTTGTAGTAGTGGATGGAGGTGATGTCTGCAGCAGGACGTGACAACAAGACTGCCTCACCACACCTGCAGAAACACCAAGGAATTAAATACATCATAAGGAATTGTATCTATCTATCTATGCATCTATATCAACTAAATAATAATGAAATGGTATAAAATAATGAGTTAGTATTATGTTAACTATCAGAAATTACCCTTGAAATCATCTCCCTCCCTCCCCTCCTCACCCACTCGTTTACAACCCTTGACTTGGGCTCATTAAAATGTAACGACTGAATGGGTGGAGGGGGGGGGGTGTCTCGTTCTCCCTTCCTTGCTTGCTTCCTTCCTCTTCCTCTCTTTCTTCCTTCCTTTCCCTCCTTTCTTTCTCCCATCCCTCCTTCCCTGTCTTCCTTCCTCTCTGTCTTCCTTCCTTCCTCCCTTCCTTACTCCCTTCCCTTTCCTCCCTCCCTCCCTACCTTCCTTCCTTCCTTCTTTACTTACTGGCCCAAGCAATACAAGGCAATAAGACAAATACAAGACAAACTTACCCTCATAAATGTCTCCGTTGTCCTCATCTCCTCGTTATCATCGTCCTCTTGTTAGTGTATCATCATTATCACCATCGTCTCCTCTAATCTATATCTTCATTCTCTTCTCTTATTCTCGTCTCTCCTCTTCTTCTTCGTCCTTAACCTCCACACATCACCTTCGTAACCTGAAAAAAACAAAACAATTCAC
>JAPQNM010000219.1:70000-95588 GCA_029783475.1 Metacarcinus magister
ATATGTCTTTCTGGCGACAATGTGTCCTGAATAATCAGCCCTAGGTCATTCTCCTCCCTTCTCTTCGTAATCACTTCCTCCCCCATTTTATACTCCCATACAGGTCTTCTTAGGCTCTTTCCCATCTCTAACACATGGCATTTCTTGGCATTAAAATCCAATTTCCACTTCTGGCTCCATTCATAAATCTTATCTATATCTCTCTGCATCTCCATGCAATCATCATGGCTCCTTATCACTCTGAAGATCTTAGCATCATCAGCAAATAGATTTATGTAACTGCTCAATCCCTCCTGCATATCATTTATATATATTTGAAACATGATGGGTGACAATACTGACCCTTGAGGCATGCCGCTTAACACTTCACCCCAACTTGAACAGGTGTCTCTGATTACAGTTCTCATTTCCCTGTTATGTAGGTAGTCTCTCACCCATTTCAATATAGTTCCACTCAATCCACCTACGTGTTCCAACTTCCACAACAGCCTTCTATGAGGTACCCTATCAAATGCCTTTTTAATGTCTAGGTAGACTGTATCGACCCATCCATCTCGTTCTTGCACCACATCTATCACTCCTGTATAAAAGCTTAGCAAATTTGTCACACAAGATCTTCCTTTCCTGAAGCCAAACTGACAATCGGATACAACATCATTCTCTTCCAAATACTCCAACCACTTCTCTTTAATTATTATTTCACAGAGTTTTCCCACGACACTCGTCAGCGACACCGGTCTGTAATTCAGTGGCTCAGTCTTCTTTCCTCCTTTGTATATGGGCACTAAGTTTGCTCTCTTCCACTCTCTTGGCACTCTTCCCTCCATCATTGAGGTGTTGATCACATCCCAAATTGGCTCCTCCAGTTGTTTCCTGCATTCTTTCAATGTCCAGTTTGATACTTCATCCGGTCCCATCGCTTTCCTCACATCCAACTTTTCCAACAATTTGCCAATTTCTTGCTTCTCCACCTTTACTTCTTGCAACCCTACCTGTCTCACCTCTTCTCTTGGTTCAACAAACTCTTCTTCCACACTAAATACAGACTTAAAACTCTCATTCATCACTTCACTCATCTCCTCTGCTTTTTCATACTTCTTCCCACCTTTTTCTAGCTTGTCAATAGTCTCTCTATTTGTCAATTTCCCTTTAATGTGTTTGTAAAATAACTTAGGCTCTTCCTTACACTTCTCCACTATATCCTTTTCAAACCTTATCTCTTCCTCCCTTCTTATTCTAACATACTCATTTCTTGCCTCCTTATACAGCTCTCTATTGTTATCATTTCGATGTTTCTTCAGCTTCCTCCATGCTGCATCCTTTATCTTCTTCGCTCTTGCACACCTGGCATTGTACCAACTATATTTACTTTCTTTTACTTTATACACTGGCACATACTTCTGCACTTCCTCCTTGTATTTTTCCAGAAACTTTTCATATTTGTCCTGCACTGTCATTCCTTTCATAATTCTTTTCCACTCTATACTCCCGAAAAACTTCCTTAATTCAGCAAAATTTGCCTTAGCGTAATTCAATCTCCCTTTTCTGTGATCCTCCCTCCTCATTTCCGCTTTCTCATCTTGGATTCCCACCTCTATCACTATATGATCACTTTTTCCCATTGGGCTCAAGTATTTAATTTCTGGACGTAGTTCAGGTCTCTTGGTGAACACCAGGTCTAACACAGATGGTTCCTCTGTCCCTCTGTACCTGGTGAATTCATCCACCCACTGCTCCATTGTGTTCTCCATTGCCAATTGCATCAGTTCCTCACTCCATGACTCAGCATTACCATAAACTTCCATTTCTTCCCAATTGACACCTTTACAATTAAAATCTCCCAGTAGTAATACTTTGCTGCACTTACTAATCATATTTTCAAGGCACTTTATCACCTCCTTCCGCATTTCCTTGTGTTGTTGTCCCCATGCATTAGTGTTTGGTGGTGCATATGCTACTATGATCTTCCTCCTTTCCCTTCCACTGGTCCTGATTGTAATGCTTATGACCTCACCATATTGCACATCCTCCACATGCACATCATCTCTAACCACTATTAATACACCTCCTCCACCCTTACCCCTTCTATCTCTCCTCCATATGTTATATCCCTCCTCTTTGAAATTCAGTTGAATTCCCTCTCTTAGTTTTGTCTCAGTCAGACACAACACTTCCGGTCTTTTATCCCTTAAATAGTCCCTCACTTCCAAAATACCTGAGAGCAATCCATCTATGTTTGTATACGTTATTCTTAAATTTTCCTTTCCATTAGTAATATATCCACCATCTAAGCTTGTGCTCCTCGCGTTTCCTCCTCTCTTTGTCGAATGTACCATTTCCTCAGCCTCATGTCCAACACTCTCCAGTAATACTCTCTCTTCTCGATCTCTGTCCTCTTCTCGTTTTTTTCCTTGGCTTCATTCCTTAATTCTTTCTCTATTTCCCTTTCCTCCAAGTTCATATCCCTTTTAATCCAGATGTTCTTATAATCATGATTCTTGGCCAATTTCCCAGTCTTTGCCAAAATCTCTTCTATCACCACCTATGATCTCATCTTAACCTTTAATGGTCTTTTACCTCCCTCCTTATATTTACCAATTCTATAAACTTCTTCTATTTCCCTTTCCAGTCCTTGTTCTTCATCTTGAACCAACGAAACAACATTTCTCACCAGCTCCTTCTCCTCCCTCTCCCTCACCATCTTGAATGGATTTCTCTTCTGCAATCCGAAAATTACCATACACTTTTTCTTATCCACCGTATCCCTTACTAAATTTTCCTTCTCTTTTATTACTTGTATTACTGTATCTTTTGTTTTCTCTTGGATCTATTGTTTCACAACCTCTCTAAAGCTAGCTTTTTCAGCCTCATTTTCCTTTATCCAGGCATTTCTTAGCTTTTCAAGTTTAGCCTCGGAAACGGCAGCATCTCTCCCAACTGAATCACCTTCCACTTTTTCTCTCAACTCCTGGATAGCGACCTCATACTCATTACATTTAACTTTCAGTGTCTCATTTTCCTTTTTCAACTCTCCCACAACACTCTCACATTCACCACACTTTCTTTTCAAGTCATTATTTTCCTTATGGTACTCATCCTGCTTCTTCAATAACCCATCAAGGAGCCCTTTCATCACTTTCATCTCCCCTTCAACTTTAGTTAGCCTCTTACCATCTATTTTATCATCTTCAAAACCAGAAAAATCTCCTTCATCACTTGAAATGCTCATCTTCCTGTTTTTTGGCGACTCATATGTCCAAACCCTTTCCCTAACACTTGTCCCAGCTGATATGGGTTTGTTTACATCCGTCCGGGTGTCTTCTGCTATCTTTTATTCGTTGCCCATATTTCACTGAAGAATACACATTTACTTACCAATTTAGGAGACAGGACACTTTGTTACCCCACTCTCATCCTGCACTATACATTACTAGGTATCAGATCCGGTCCTTGATGAATTCTGGACTTGATATGTCAGAGCTTCTGTGACACGTCTTCTGACGGCGGTGTGTGTGTGTGCGTGCGTGCGTGGGTGGGTGGGTGGGTTAGACGGCCCCAGTCTAACCTGGGGCCGTCACATACACTACCTGATGACCTCATGCCTCAAAAAATTAAATTTAATGAAGTCCCTTGCAGGGGTCAAGTGGGGTGCGGACAGGCATACTCTCCTTTGCTTCTATTGTGCCTATATCCGGAGTCGCTTAGACTACGGATGTGAGGTTTATGGGGCGGCCTCACCTTCACTTCTCCATAAATTGGAAGTAATTCAAAACACAGCCATGCGTATAGCCCTGGAAGCTTTCAAGTCCTCCCCAGTCACAGCCTTTCAGGCAGAATCCTCCCTATCCTCACTGTCACACCGACGCTCCACCCTCCTTGTCCGCACCTACACCAAACTTGCATCCTCCCTCAGCTGCCACGCCCTCCACTCCCTCCTCCTCAGACAGAGTAGGGCACCACTTCTTGGCCCCCTACCATATCAAGCCCACACGCCTTTTGTAGAAAGAGCCCTCTCCTTCTTTGCCTGCCTCCGGGTGACACCCCCCCCCCTCCTTTCTCACTCTTGAGAAGACTTCCCCTTTGGGCCCTTGGTTTCCCCTCTCCTCCTTGATATCCTTGACACTGCACACAGATACACAATGGTCAAAGGCACACTGTCCGGTGCAGGGCAGGATAATTTTCAACAACCTCCTGCACATTCAATACCACAACCCCCTCCACATATACACCGACGGCTCCCGCCTCCCAGTACCTCCCTCTGTTGGGGCTACAATGTATATCCCAGTACGTTCCACTGCCACTGCCTGGAGGCTGCCGGCCTCTGCCTCCATTCTGACGGCAGAACTCTTTGCCATCAGAGAGGGCCTCAGGTTTGCCACCACACTCACCTCCCCTTGCTCAGTCACTCTCTTCTCAGACTCCCTTTCAGCCCTCCAACTCATCCGGCGTCACCGCCCTAAAACACACCACTCTCTCTGCTTCACCATTCACAACTTTCTTCTCCAACTATCCTCTTCTGGCTTCTCCATCCACCTTCAGTGGTTCCCCTCACATGTTGGCGTCATGGGCAACACAGTGGCCGACAGAGCGGCAGCGGAGGCACACTCCCACCCCTTCCCCATACACCTCTCCACTGACCAGACTGACTCTCTGACTAATCTCCACACAACCTGTAAACTACACGGGGACACAGACCTTACTAACGCCTTACAGTACACCTCACTTGGACGCATTAGACAAGACACACGACACCACTGGTGGACCTACTCCCCCAGCCGTGCCCTTGACACTGCCGTCACCAGACTCCGAATTGGACACAGCCGCCTAAACTCCCACCTACACAAGCTGGGCATGACAGAGGACCCGCACTGCCCTTGGTGCCCTACACAACCTAACACCCCAGAACACCTCCTACTACACTGTCCTCGTCACCACTCCCACCGCATGGTACTCCTCCACTCACTGTCGTCTCTCCACCTCCCCAGACCAGCAATAACTGACCTCTTAGGTGGCTCTCAAGACCTTGGCCTGGCCCTCAAAGTACTCAAACACACCAGGACCTTCCTCCAAAGGACAGGTCAACTCAACAGGATCTGATCCACTTACTCATCTGCAACCTGCACTTTTGGGGCACTAGAGGCTGTGGCACCACAGCCTGCAAAGCCCCATCAAATTCCCAAGAAGAAGACTCCTCTGCTGTTGTGCTATTGGAGGATTTCGAATGTGATGCCAGTCCTTACGGAGACAACACAACAAGCAGGCGGGGTGCATGCCGCTGTCTCACCTCACCACCTGTGTCACTAACTTACACCTTAAATATTCCACTGCTGGGCCCCATTCACCGCCATGGCCTCTGTGAGTGGTGGAGAAAGAGTGGAGGAAGTGGTGGAGGGTGTGGAAGGGTCTGTGTGGATGTGTAAAGGCGTGGAGTGCGAGTTTTTGAATGATTGTTCTCCTCTCCCGCCACCCAGCCTCATCCACGACCCTCGTCCACGCAACGCAACAGACCCTCCTCCACCTCAACACTGAGGGCTGGAACATCATCTTCCAGTGGGTGCCTTCACACTCAGGTGTTAGAGGTAACAGGGTCGCTGACGCTGCCGCCAAGATGACCTTGTCGGAGGTAAACATAACACCTCTCCCCCTTCCTCTCTCCACGGCAAAGCGTCTCATCTCTCGGGTGCCTGGGACAACACTCTCCATGATGCCCTCCACATCACATCCATGGGCCAATACCGCAGGGACTCCTCACCACAGCCGTGGATACGGAAACAATCCCGCGTCCTAGATGTCGCCCTCACCCGCCTCCGCCTCGGCCACACAACACTCACGGCTCACCTGCACCGCCTGCTTCTGTCCCCTGACCCACACTGCCCATGGTGCAGGAACATTCAGGAGACTATCGAACACTTCTTACTACAGTGTCCGCGCTACCACTCTCACCGAGTTGTACTCCGCTCCCAACTCCTGGCCCTAAACGTCACCACCTTTGACCTGCCTAATCTGCTGACAGCAGCAGGCGTCCACCCCTCACGACAACCAGCTGTACTCCGTCTCACCAGCGCTGCCTTGAAGAAGACGGGTCAGCTAACACGCCTGTGACACCCTCATAGGACTTCACCAGGACTCATAGCAGTGACTGAATCGTCGCAGCCCTAAACAACACCAAGAACCAAGAACCAAGAATGATTGTTCGGTAATTATTGTGGATATTGTTACGGCACACCCCCCTTTTTCACTTCCCCTCCAAGGCAGGGTGTCGCCAAAACACGTTACCTCTCCTTAACTGAGGTAACGCTCTCCTGGGGCTCGTGTAGCGGGGGTTGGCGAGACGAGAAAAGGGGTGTTTTTACACAAATCACACACAACCACACTATTCCTTTCCTGGTATATTTACAAACAACACGCTTACAGGGTACAGCACAACATTACAGACTCAGGGCACAAAGAGTTCTCCACAAGAGGTTCACCCAGAACACACACAGCCTCCACAAGTCCACACACAGCAACCTCCACAAGTCCATGCACTCCCTTAGTGAGGACAGGGCCTAAGGAAGCCAGGGATGCCATTTCTCCGGCCACCCTGTCCACTTCCATCCAAGGCCCTGCCCTTCACTCGCCCAGGATCGGCCTTCCTCCGCTGTGTCCCTCTGTCTCTGTCTCTCTCACACTCCTCACTCTCTCACTCCCTCGCTCCTTCTCCTGCCAACAACCAGCCACGTCTCTCAAACACACCCCACCACGACTGCGTATCGCCAAAAACACAGATACGTAGGTCACCGTATCTTGACACCTGTCAACCCTCACTCCCCAGGGAGGCCTGAGTGACCCACCGCTCCCTGCCTCCACACAACTACACTACACAATAACTACACTGCTACAACACTATTTACATGCTAAATGCGTCGCCGCAACAATATTATATTATGTGGTGGTCTATATTTTAAGTTATTTACTGTATTCACGCTATACGAAGTGGGAATTATATGGGAATTGGGAATATGATGTTTGTGTAGAGAGACCAAGATTGAGATAGGGAGAGAGGTAGCACGTCTTAAGCCGGATTTTTGTCGTCCACGCGCGGGATTGGGTTTTGAAGACCGTCTTGGGCCGATCAGTGGCCACCACAAAAACACTTTTTCTTGACTTGGTGCCGAAATATTATTATCTGGCTTACAAACTTTCCTAAAAACTTTATTAAAAGTAAAACATAGCTACTATACATTTATTTGAAATTATTTGGCGACATTAATTTCCATTTTCTTATGGTTGCCGAAATTAATGTCAGCGCCGAAAATAATCCTACACAGTACATAACCAAAACTGAGCTGTATAATCTAGGTGGAGTCTAACTAGCGCTAAATACAACCTCAGAATGACCTCAGAACTTCTATTTGTCACATAACTACCAAAAAAATCCCAGTATCTTTCTATTTATCCATGTCTAACTATAATACACTGTTCCCTGGGGCACAAGTCACTGCTTACTTGAACTCCCAAAAGTCCCTCTCACTATATGAACTTCCTAAGGCAGTGTCATTTAATGTGTAGTCTACAGACCCATTACCGGTAAAGGTTCGTAAGACGACCTATTCGATATCTCCTTACCTTTAGTATACACTGCAAATTCAACCTCAGAAACTTCTAAAGATCACCTCAAACAGTTATTCTGCTGAATTACAGAAAAAAAATACAATGTATTTTAGGTTACGTTAGGTTTGGTTAGGTTACGTTAGGTTTTGTTTTGTTTGGTTAGGTTACGTTAGGTTTAGTTTGGTTTGGTTAGGTTAGTTTTGGTTAAGCTTATTTAACTGCAGCTCTGGGAACGTTATGCTAACAAAGTTATTTTATTCAGTAGATTTTTACATCTTCACCAGAATGGCATGTGGCTACGAAAGAAAATGGCTTGTTTTCTAATTGCCCTTGCTAACATCTACATCTTCATTACTAAAAACTGTTGATTCAATGTACTAAACTCGTATCTGGAACACCTGGATACTGACAAATTATAGATCAAAGTGCTTAAAGATACGTTGTTATACACTATTCATCCGCTATTGGTACGGCCTGTGCCTTATTATTTACCTGGTATAGCATCTTTTAAGTTATGTTAGGTACGGTTTGGTTCGATTAGGCTCGGTTATATAAGCTTTTTACCTAAAACTTAGGCACATGCCATATCTATAAGCGAGCACTATGAGGATACAACATTCGTTAGGTTATGTTTAGATTAGGTTAGGTAATGTTATGTTAGGTTTGGTTATATAAGCTTTTTATATTATACTATACCAAAGTTAGGCACGTGCCGTATCTATAAGCGAGCATTTAAGTACGGCTGCCGTACCTGTAAGCTGTGCTATTATAGATAGTACGCCACATACTCATTTCATGACATTACTGGCATTAATCAGGGTAAAGCTGTGCTTTACCCTGATTAAAGCTATGCTTTACCGCTTTACCATACAGTATTATCACATTTGTGTATTCAACGCACTATTTTTCAACTAAGGTGGCGTCATTTCCCACAATTAAGGTGGGAATCAGCATATTTTACTCAAATAAGTAACTATTTACTCTCTCTGGGCCGCCATATTTCCTTCTTGTCGATGTTTTTCAGGGGAATCCGGGTTGCAAGATGAAATCCGTCTCTCAAGACAGCTCCCAGGCAGTCTTCGAGGCCGAGTCTTTTCGGTTTGGAACTGTCTTCGTATCCTCCAAGCGAAAGTGGACGACAAAAACGCGCCAGGCGGGATTGACTTGGGTTTACCGAAGACGATCTTCAAAACCGTGGACGACAAAAATGCGGCTTATGTATCTAAATCTTCACCCCGTTACCTCACCTCGCTCCTTATAATTCAAGGAGGAATACTTCAACCTTACAACATTTAAATGAACTACGATATAATACCTTCAATCACGTAAAAATGGAGTGAATTTTCTCGTGGGTTCTAAGGTCATTTCGTGGGTTGGTTGTTATAGCGGGGTCAATCGAAGCAGGGTCAGGTTGGGAATGAACTAGGTAATCAGCTTTGACCTCTTACCCACTGATAGTTATGGGGTCCTAGAGGGCAGCAGGATATGGTAGGCAGTAGACACCTGCCACCCGGTGGAATACTCCAGGAGAGGTACTTACGGGGATGTAGGCAGTGCTGCAGACTGAATGATTCCCCATGTCCTCTCTTCCCGGTTCCCTTAGTGTCTCATTGACACAAGAGTGCAGCTGCAGCCTGCCCTCTAAAGACAACTTCTTTTACTACCTACATAACATTACTACACCTTACACTTTTACACTCTCTTCAAATCAAAATTTAAAAATGGCTTCACCACACCCAGCCTCGGAGTCCCCATCTGGGGAGGGGACCACAAATGTCCCCAGGTCGGACTGCCCCTCTGCTGACGACCTCGGGTGTCTTGACACTTTCTCTAATACTTTTACTCTCGATTTCTGCAACATTCGTGGCCTTAGATCTAATTTCCAATCTGTGGAACACCATCTCTCCTCCACTAAACCTCATCTTCTCTTCCTAACTGAAACACAGTTGTCTGTAACTACTGACAGCAGCCCCTTCTCTGTTCCCTCCTACTTTCTCTATCCTCATTTTCAATCCAAAGCTGGCTGTTGCGCATATGTGCGTAACGACATTACTTGCTCTCGTGCCCACAATCTTGAATCTTCAGAATTTTCTACCATCTGGCTAAGACTTCAATGTCACTCTCTAACTAAATTCATCTGTGCTGTATATCTCTCACCTAATTCCTCTGACTATGTAAAATTCTTTGACTATTTGACTTCCAAAGTGGAGCACATCCTATCTCACTTTCCTTATGCTGAGATCTCCATTTTAGGGGATTTCAATGTTCACCACCAGCTTTGGCTTTCATCTTCTTTCACTGACCAACCTGGTGAACAAACCTTCAACTTTGCTATCCTTCATGACCTAGAGCAGCTAGTGCAGTTCCCTACCCGTATCCCTGACCGCCTTGGAGACACGCCCAACATTCTTGATCTTTTCCTAACTTCCAACCCTTCAGCTTACTCTGTTAAACTTTCCTCTCCGTTGGGCTCCTCCGATCACAATCTTATTTCCGTTACCTGTCCTATCACTAAAGTGCAGCCTCAGGACCCGCCTAAGCAGAGGTGCTTCTGGCATTTCAACTCTGCTAAGTGGGAGGACCTGAGGCAGTACTATTCTGATTTTCCTTGGGATGATTATTGCTACCATGTCAGAGATCCTTCTCTGTGTGCCGAGCACATAACAGAGGTGATTATCTCTGGCATGGAGCTATACATTCCTCATACTTTCTCTAATACTAAAGCTAAAAAGCCCTGGTTTAACTCTGCTTGTTCTCGTGCTGTCAATGATAGAGAGGCGGCTCATAAACGGTACCGTAGCCATCCATCTGCTGAAACTCATGCCCTATATATTTCTGCCCGTAATCATGCCAAATCTATTTTCCAACTTACTAAAAACTCTTTCATCAATAGAAAATGTCAAAGTCTTTCCAACTCTAACTCTTCTCGTGATTTCTGGCATCTAGCCAATAATATCTCTAACAATTTTACTTCTTCATCTTTCCCTCCTTTACTTCAACCAGATGGCCCCACAGCTGTCTCTTTCTCTAAAGCTGAACTCTTCCCTCAAACCTTTGCTACCAACTCTACTTTGGATGATACTGGGCATATTCCTCCTACTCCTCCACCCTCTGACTACTTCATCCCTAAAATTAGAATTCTTTAATATGATGTTTTCCAGGCCCTCTCTGGCCTTGATTCTCGGATGGCTTACGGTCCGGATGGAGTCCCTCCTGTTCTCAAAAACTGTGCTTCCGAACTCGCTCACTGCCTGGTCAAACTCTTTCGTCTGTGTCTCTCTACTTCTACCTATCCTTCTTGCTGGAAGTTTGCTCACATTCAACCTGTCCCTAAAAAGGGTGACCGCTCCAATCCTTCTAACTACCGCCCTATAGCTTTGATTTCCTGCCTTTCTAAATCCTTTGAATCTGTCCTTAACAAGAAGATAATGAGGCATCTATCAGCTCACAACCTTCTCTCTGATTGCCAGTATGGTTTCCTTAAAGGCCGATCTACTGGTGATCTTCTTGCTTTCCTAACTGAATCTTGGTCATCCTCTTTTAGGGACTTCGGTGAAACCTTTGCTGTCGGCCTTGACATATCGAAAGCCTTCGATAGAGTCTGGCATAAATCTTTAATTTCTAAACTACCCTCCTACGGATTCTATCCTTCTCTCTGTACCTTCATCTCTAGTTTCCTTTCTGACCGGTCTATTGCTGCTGTAGTGGACGGTCATTGTTCTTCTCCTAAAACTATCAACAGTGGTGTTCCTCAGGGTTCTGTCGTATCACCCACTCTCTTTCTATTATTCATCAATGATCTCCTAAATTTGACTCAATGCCCTATGCTGATGACACCACCTTGCATTTTTCAACGTCGTACAACAGGCGCCCAACCCAACAAGAATTAAATGACTCAAGGCGAGATGCTATAGGACGCTTAACTTCTGATCTTTCACTTGTTTCTGATTGGGGCAGAGCAAACCTAGTTTTGTTCAATGCCTCAAAAACTCAATTTCTACAACTATCTACTCGACATAACCTTCCAGATAACTATCCCCTCTTCTTCAATGACACTCAACTTCCCCTCTCCTCCACATTAAACACACTCGGTCTATCCTTTGCTAAAAATCTAAACTGGCAATTTCATATCTCTACTCTTGCTAAATCAGCTTCCAAGAAGTTAGGTGTCCTATGGCATCTGCGTCCATTTTTCTCTCCCTCTCAGCTGCTTGCTCTGTACAGGGGCCTTATCCGACCATGTATGGAGTATGGCTCACATGTCTGGGGTGGCTCAACTCATATAGCTTTATTAAACAGGGTGGAGTCTAAAGCTTTTCGCTTCATCAACTCTCCTCCTCTAACTGACTTTCTTGATTCTTTAAGTCACCGCCGCAATGTTGCATCTTTATCTATCTTTTACCGCTATTTTCATGCTGACTGCTCTTCTGAACTTGCTAACTGCATGCCTCCCCCCCTCCCGCGGCCTCGCTGCACAAGACTTTCTACTTCTTCTCATCCTTATTCTGTCCATCTTCCTAATGCAAGAGTTAACCAGTATCTTCACTCTTTCATCCCTTACACTGGTAAACTCTGGAACTCTCTTCCTTTGTCTGTTTTTCCACCTGCCTATGACTTAAACTCTTTCAAAAGAGGAGTGTCAAGACACCTCTAATGTTAACTGGATCTCCACCCCTTGTTTCTATTCTCCTACTGTCCTCTTTACAGGGTCTGGCGACAAGCGGGATTTTTTTTTACTTATTTTTGTTTTCCCTTAGCCATTACCCTTTTAATGTAAAAAAAAAAAAAAAAAAAAAAAAAACTATCATCACCATTACCATGACCATGACCCCGTGACCTGACCTCGTGTGGGACTATAGCTCCAGTGGAAGGAAGTTATAATTTCTATATTAATTTCCATGTGTATTTTAAGTGGTTATTCATACACATTGCATACTTATTACAACGGTTATTTAAGAGCTAGGCTAAAAGGTTTTGAACTAGTTATGTATGTATGTATGTATGTAATCATAATTATATACATACATAGGTAAGCACTATAGGAATTGTTTTTATTCATTTGTTATTATTATTATTATTATTATTATTTAATTTTGTTTTATTTAATTTTTTTATTTAGTTAGGCAAAACCAAAATTGTAGGTCGTTTAGCATTATAGAGAGGCAGTAAGGAAGGTTCAGCTAATAAGTACACCTTCCTATTGCATTGTTATTGGTTTTAAATTGGCAGCTGATCCATCCTTTGCATATTTAATGGCACTCATTAAATAATTTGGTTAAATAGCTAACTATATAGTTTGATTAATTCAGTTTGTGACATGTAAGGTTGATTTGTGACCATAAGATACGTGAGGTTGATCTTAAGTTACAAGTGTATTTATGTATTTAATTTTTGGGGAGGGACAAGTTGCTGTTTCAACTAACCAACAATCTTCTGGGTACCTTGTGTTTTTTGGGGTGATTCTGGTAGTGAAATTATTACTTTTACCACCTTAATTTCTAACAGAACTATAAAGTCAAATAATAAAGTTTTATGTTGCAGAACAATCAAGGTTCATGTAGGTGTAGAGCGTCTACTTTTCACTGTACTATGTGGTTAGGTTATAAAGTGGCAGTATATTTAGTTTTACAAGTCAACTTCTGTTTGGATTAATTACTTAAGCTAACTTGTGTGTTTCATGGCTAAAGTAAGGCTGTGGCAATATTTGATCATTTATTTTTTATTATTGCTACTTACCTAAATAATGTGTATTTACGTAGTTCTTGTATACATATCCTGAGCTACACTCGTGTGGTCCTTTTTCCAATGTTCTATACGTGTTTTGGGAAAGCTCTACATTATTGTATCTTTCTGGCTTATTCCTTTTCATATTTTTTTCTCCAACATTTGGCCTTTTCTCCTTTTCTCAATATTGGATGTTCATCAGTTTTTATATTATTATTTGAGCTCCTATTTTTCTTCTCTTTAAGAGTTCTAAGTTATATTTCTTTTAATCTATCCTCATGTTAGATCTTCAAAATTTGGCACCATCTTATAGATGGGTACACTTTTTTTCACAGGGATAGAGTAGGGAGGAGAGGGGGAGGTGTGGCACTGTACGTTAGAAACACATTAAATAGCTATGTCAACCCCACAATAAAAACAGATAGGAATACAGAATCATTAAGGATTGACATTATTATAGGAGGGAAAAAGTTTGTTGTAGGGATTATATATAGGCCTCCGGATTTAGACGAAGCAGCTAGTGCACCCCTGATGCAGGAGCTTGCAAGGGCATCTAGGTATAATAATGTGTGCATTATGGGGGACTTTAATTATAGGAGAATAGACTGGGATAGTATGACAGGAGACGGGAGCTCGGAGGAATTCTTAAATGTCGTCCAGGATGGTTTTTTCACACAACTTGTAAGGGAACCAACGCGACAGGAAAATATTTTAGATCTGGTCTTCACGAATAATGAAACTTTGGTCAGTCAGGTTGAGATAGGAGCTAGATTTGATGTTAGTGACCACCATGAAATTAGATTCAAGATTAATGCAAAGAGGGAGATAGAACAAAACACTGCTTTAGTACCAGATTTTAGAAAAGCCAATTACCAGGGCCTCAGACACCACCTCCAGAGTATAGATTGGGAGGGAATAGGAGTAGACAGAGAGGAGGATCAAAACATTGAGGTAGAATTGCATTATAATAGCATAGTTAGGGAAATTCATACAGGGCAGGAACAGTATATACCTAAGAGGAGGATTAGGTCAAATAGAAATTATCCAAAATGGATGAATAGCAGCATTAAAAGGAAAATTGGATTAAAAAGGGGACTCTATAGGAGAATTAAAAGGGGAGAAGTACAGGTAGTAGGGCAGTATAATGATCTAGCTAGGAAAGTTAAAAAGGATATTAGGACCGCAAAGAGGAATTATGAGGTTAGGATAGCTAGAGATGCCCAGAAGGATCCAAAGGGATTCTATCAGCTGTACAAGGCTAAAACAAAGGAAAGAATAGGACCTCTTAAAGGAATGGATGGCAGCTTGATAGAAAATGGTGAGGAAATTAGTAAGGAATTAAATAAATACTTCTTGTCTGTATTTTCTCAGGAAGAGTCGGGTAGGGAACTGGAGCCAGTACAGATCTTTAGGGGACAAGAGGTTGATAAATTAAGCGAAATAGTCATAAGTAGGGAAGTAGTTAGCAAGGAAATAGATAGACTTAAAAAGACTAAATCTCCAGGGCCGGACGACATTTTTCCGAGGATTCTTAGGGATGTAGAGAAGAACTCGTTGAACCCATTGCGATGGTTTTTAGAAAATCCCTAGACACAGGAATAGTTCCTAGGCTATGGAGGCAGGCAAATGTAGTTCCTATATTCAAGAAAGGAGATAAGGCAGAAAGTAGTAACTACCGCCCAATTAGTTTAACATCAGTGGTAGGCAAGATGTTAGAAGCTATCATAGCAAGGGCAATTAGAAAACATTTAGATGAACACAAGCTAATTAGACATAGTCAACATGGTTTTAGCAAGGGGAAGTCCTGCCTCACAAATTTATTAACCTTCTATAGGAAAGTATTTGAAACCATAGATAAGGGGGATGAGTATGATATAGTTTATTTGGACTTGAGTAAAGCCTTTGACACAGTACCCCATAGGAGACTGTTAAGTAAAGTCAAGGCTCATGGCATAGGTGGGAAGGTACTAGAGTGGATTAGGGGATGGCTTACTAGTAGGGAACAGAGGGTACAGATTAATGGGAAGAAATCAGAATGGGGTAATGTCACTAGTTGAGTACCACAGGGATCAGTACTAGAACCATTGTTATTCATAATCTATATAAATGACTTAGAGACAGGAATAAACAGTGATATCAGTAAATTTGCCGATGACACAAAGATAGGAAGACCGGTAAAGAATTTAGATGATGCTAGGATGCTGCAGGATGACTTAAATAGGCTGTACGAGTGGTCAGAGAAATGGCAGATGCAGTTTAATGTTAACAAGTGTAGCATTATGAGTGTAGGTAAAGGTAATAGGCCTGTAGACTACACATTAAATGACAATACCTTAGGAAAGTCATATAGTGTGAGGGACTTAGGAGTTCAAATAAGCAGTGACTTGCGCCCCAGGGAACAGTGTATTATAGCTAGAAATAGAGCCAACAAGATAATGGGATTTATTAGTAGGTGTGTGACAAATAGGAGTTCTGAGGTCATTCTGAGGTTGTATTTAGCGCTAGTAAGACCCCACTTAGATTATGCAGCTCAGTTTTGGTCCCCTTATTATAGGAAAGATATAGGCTCCTTGGAGGCAGTCCAGAGAAGAATGACCCTACAAAGATAGGTTAAAACGTCTTAATCTCCACTCCCTAGAGAAAAGGAGGGCAAGAGGGAATTTGATTGAGGTTTTCAAATGGGTAAAAGGAATTAATAAGGGAAACATTGATCAGGTTTTAGAATTTAGTAGTCAGGATAGGACACGTGGAAATGGGTACAAGCTAGAAAAACTTAGATTCAGGACAGACATAGGTAGATATTGGTTCACTAACAGAGTGGTGAACGATTGGAATAGGCTGGGTAGACACGTAGTAAGTGCTGAGTCAATAGATAGCTTTAAAAGACGGTTGGATCAGAGTATGGATAGGGATGACAGGTGGGATGGTTAAATATTGGATTATTCCAAGGGTGGGAAGCAAGGAACTGCCTCGTGTAGGTCATTAACTGGCCTCTTGCAGTCTCCTCATTTCTTATGTTCTTATATTCTTATGCGTGTTCCTAGTGACGCTCTTCTTCTTCTTCTTCTTTTGACCTATTCCGCTTGATATCGCTTTGTAGGTCGTCTCCCGTCTACTTCTTTCTTCTATCTCTTTCTATAGATTTTGCTGCTCAATTTTGCTCAGTCAGTCTCTTTCTCCTTTCCCAACTCTGCAGCAAAAACTTTTTTATACACTTCACCACTCTTTCAGTTTCGTTGTCTCCATACAATCCTAGTACAGTGGTGATTCCTCCATCCACTTCATCTAGTCTCTTGCTCCATTCTTCCCCCCCAATAATCTCTGTAATTCCTTCTACCAGCTGTCTTCTCTCTTCTTCGTATCTATCACAAACCACTACCATATGTTCTACCGTTTCCTTCACTCCCTTACATAATCCACAGCTCTGTTCCTGTTCATCCCTATTTTTACCATTCAGTTCTAAGGTGCCTGTCCTTGCCTTAAACAGTAATTTACTTCCCCAATCCCCTACGTGCCACTCTATCCTCCCAGGTTTCTGTTTCCTACTGTACCACTTTAGTGTAGATTTCTTCTCTATTCCTGATCTCCACTTTCTCCATCCATTGTCCTCTATCCTTCTTCTTATATCCCTCACTTTCAATCTACTCCACTCTTCTTCTAGATTTTCCTCTCTCTTCCATCTATTAACCTCTCTCCTCCAAGTGGATCCTGGCCTGTTCTCCTTCATGATTTTCTTGGCCCATCTATCTTCTTGGAGTCCTTCGATTTTCTTGATAAATGACAGTTTTCCCTTGGCAATTCTTTCCCTGAAGGTACTCCACCCCATATCACCTCTTACTGCCTCCAAACCTGTACATCTATTGGCTCCCAGAGCACACCGACCTGTCATGTCCTGCACTTTATCTAGTTCTTGGATGTCCTTCTCTGTGAATTTTGTCACCTCGGCTCCATATAAACAATGTGGGACTGCCATACCCTTCCACAGACTCCTGCCGACTTCATATTTATTTATCACCCTACTTCCTCCATTCAGGATCATCCCTGCTGCTCTCCTTGCCTTGCCTTCACTAATTTTCCTTTGTCTTTCCTCGCCTATGCCTTCACTGCTGACTTCCATTCCTAAGTAAGTGTACCTTTCCACCACCTCTAATACACTGTCTCCCAGCACCCATTGATTGTTCCGCTCATCGTTTATCTGAATCACTTTGCACTTTCGCGAACTGAACCTTAGCTTCCATTCTTTTCCATAGTGGTTTGTTATTTGCAATAGTTCCTCCATATGTTCCTTGTTGTCCGTCATGAGTACCACGTCATCAGCATATGCTAAGCACCCTAGTCTGCTGCCTCCAATTTCTACACCTCTGCCGCTCATTCTAATTCTTGTTATCAGTTCCTCCAGATATATGTTAAATAACGTTGGGGATATCACACAACCTTGTCTTACTCCCACATTGTTCTCCAGCCATCCCGTGCTCACCGATCCAAGACTAAATTTCACTTCATTATTTTCATATAAGTTTTCTATCACTTTCACGACTTTCCTGTCCATTCCGATATGTCTTAGCAGGCTGCTTAATCTTTTTCTGTCAACAGTGTCGTAGGCTTTTTCTATGTCCAAAAATACCAAATACAGTTCTTTTCCAGTTACTTTACTCTTTTCAATCACGTCTCTTATAACAAATAAGTTCTCCAGTCCTCCTCTTCCTTTTCTGAAACCTGCTTGTTCTTCACCCCATATCTTATTTTCCTCTGCCCACTGTTTTAGCTTTTCATTTATCACTACACCAAACACTTTCACCATCACATTCATTACTGCTATGGGCCTATAGTTTTCAATGTTATTCTTCGGTTTCCCTCCTCCTTTGTAAATTAAAGTCACTCTACTTTTTTTCCAGTCTCCGGGTACCACTCCTTCCTCTAAAATTTTTCCAAATAACTTCCTCAATTCCTTTTTAAGTTCATTTCCTCCATACTTTATAAATTCCCCGAGGATGCCATCAGTTCCTCCGGCTTTTCCCAATTTAATTTTTCTTAAGGCCTCTTCCACGTCTCTCTCTTTTATGTGTACGGCCTCCATGTCCTTTGTGTTGCTGTAGATCATTATGTCTTCTTGTGTCTCCTCTTCTGTGTTCTTCACTATCACTTTTTTCCAAAAACGTTCTATTTCAGTCTTTATCTCTTCACTATTCCTTGTTTCTCTTCCGTCAACTTGTAGTTTCACCTCATCACTTGATACTCCTTTCCCGAGGTTTCTTTTCAGTCTCCTCCATCCTTCCTTTTCTCGTTCCCTATGTGGCATGTCGTTAAGTTTCTTGGCTTGGTCTTCTTCCCATTTTGTAATTTTCTTCCTTACCAAAATTTGAGCCTCCTTCTTCGCCTTATTGTATTTCTCCCAGGCATTTTGCCATTCTTGCTGGTATTCGTTTCTTTGTTTCTTTACTTTCTTATTCAGCCTTCTCTGTATCCTGTTTTCCTTCTTTCTGCTAGCTATCGCTTCCTCCACCTCTTTGTCCCACCATCCTTTAAGTCTGAGTGGACCCACTTTTATTTTCTTGGTTCCAATTTCATTGACTGCTTCTTGCTTCAAAACTTCTTTGATCTCACTTTCCCATGTGTCTACACTCGCCAGTCTTTCACTAATTTGTTCTTGTATTCTTTCATTGACCTTTGTTGCATATTTCTCCCAATTTGCTTTTTCTATTCTCCATTTTTCTATCCATTTTTCCTTTTTCATCTTTTTTTTCATTTTTGCTTTCCCACAAGTTATGCCAATCAAAAAGTGGTCTGAAATATTAATGTCTTCATTTTTCCAAATTATACAGCCTTTTTCTTCTACTTTCTTGTTCACTAGGATATAGTCAATAGCTGATTCAGCATTGTTATCATGCCAGGTTGTCGGGTTTTCAAGCTCCCAGTTTTTTATTTTCAACTTGGTGCAGTCCATAAAGTCTAACAGCATTTGGCCATTTTTATTCACTTTTTCACTGTTCAGTCCAATGTGACCATTCATATTTCCCACTATCACCCAATAATCATCTTTCCGAACTTTTTCACTTATTTTAACCATCACTTCATATAGTCTTTTATTTTCTGGGTAATTTTCTGCCTTTTCCACTCCCATATAAACTACTGTAATCCACCACACTTCATTATACTCTGTTACTTTCACTGTTAATATATCACCTTTGTTGTAGCTTAACTTCTCCAACTCCTCCTCCATGCACACTTCATATATATCTCTTCCTTCTTTCCTCTTCATTATTACACCTACTCCACCTCCCTTCTTTTCTCCAATTTTTCTTCCTCTTTCAATCCCTGTCCACTCGCCTTCTTGCCATTCAATGCGGTCATGCCATCCTGTTTCTCCTACTGCTATCATGTCACAATCTTTTCTTCCTTCTTCCACTAGAGTTCTCCACTTTTCTTCATTCCATCCTCTGGTATTTAGAAAGGCCAACCGCATGTTTTTGTTGTCACTCCTTGCCTTTAGCTATGCCTCATTGTGGACAGTCTCCTTGTGTTGGGCCCATTCCACGACATTCCATGCCATCCATACTTTTCCAATGTTTGACATATGTACACCATCACGAGCCCATACACGCCTCCAGTCCATTCTTTCATGTAGCTGCAGTCCGTCACATGACCACTTCTCTAACTTCTCCAGGCACTTCATGTTTACTGCTCTCCTCACCGCACCATATCTGGATCCTTCTTCCTTTCTCCTTACCGATATGCACATTACCAGTGGATTTTGCTTCACTTTCACTTTTACTAATTTCACAATACTTTCCAGTAGTTGAAGTATTTTCTGCTCTCCTATTTCTAAAAGATCATTACTTCCTCCTTCTATCATCACCAGATCATCAGGTTCAAACTCAGACAAACTTTCCACAATCTTATTTCTAATGTCCCTGATGTTTGCTCCTGGCATACTTTCATCTATTATCTTGTAGTAGCCTTTTGAAAGAAAGTGCACCTCCTTTCCCACCCCTCTCAAGAGACTGTCTCCGAACAGCCACAGTCTTCTCTTTAGCTTTCCACTTTCCTTCATTTGTAGTTGGTCTCTCCGTACAACTTTTTGCCAGGCCAGCTTACCGACCCCCATCCATGTAGTGTTTTCGGACTCGGCACTGCTCCCTCCTTCCTGCTCTGGCCTTCCCTCTTCATTGGGTTTCTGGCTACTGACTGCTTGTTTCACCTTTGTTGTACCGCTGCTCCGTTTTTCTTCTTTGTACTGTAGGTTGGTGTCAGCTGGTCTCTTCTTTTCCAAATCTTGTTTCTTCTCACTCCCTATTTCTCTGTCTTTTTCTACTCTCTCAGCATAGGTGTGGTCAGACGGTGTTGCTTTTTCTGCCACCTGGTGTGTTTCAGTGCCGCTGGTCTTGCTAACACTTGAGGTTGACTCCTCTTGCTCCTGCTCCTTCTTTTTCTCTGTGTCCTCGTCCTCCTCTTTCTCTGCATCTTCTTCGTCCTTCCTAGTCTCCTCTGTATTGGATCGGTCGTCGTCCTCCTCCTCCGATTCATCACCACCCGTCTCACTGATGGTGATGTAGCCGTCGAGCTCCTCTGCTTCAGGCTGTGTTTCCTTGCTTGCTCCATCCACCTTCTGTGATGACTCCTTCCACTCTGACTTCACTGCTTTAAGGCACACATCACACACAAACAGGAGATTCTTGTTATTCAGCATTTTCATATGAGAGTCCCTCACTCCTCTCATCACTGCACACCCCACATGGAACCACTCTTTACATCTCTCACAAGCGATTCCCTTACTCCTGTACGTCACCCTCTTCCCACATACTCCACAGTCACACCTTGACATCTTTCCTTCCTTAACAGTCTTCTTCTACACTAAAATCCCCGCGTCACAACACAACACTCCTCCTCACGTTGGTGCAGCTGTTTGGGGCGCGCCGGTCCCCCACAAACAGCTGATTCAGAACCAAAACATTGCAGAGGAGAGTCAGGAAAGAGTCTGCAATGCCGTCCGTGCTGCTTACTGACTCCATTTCAGTAGAGTTGGGAGGTGAGTCAGCATGTGTTGGGTAAGGTGTGTTGTGTGTGTGGTGGTGGTGATGTGCTGGTGTTGTGTTGTGGTGTTGTAGTGGTGTGGTGTTGTAGTGGTGTGGTGTCTCCGCTAACAACTCCTGGCCCTGAACGTCACCACCTTTGACCTGCCCACTCTGCTAGCAGCAGCAGGCGTCCACCCCTCACCACAACCAGCTGTCATCCGTCTTACCAGCAGCGCTGCCTTGAAGAAGACGGGTCAGCTAACACGCCTGTGACACCCTCACAGGACTTCACCAGGACTCATAGCAGTGACTGAATCGTCGCACAACTAAACAACACCAAGAACCAAGTGGTGTGTTGTGTTAGGGAGTGTGTGTTTGTGTGGATGTGTTGAAATAAAGTGTGTTTGAAATGTGTTGCTGTGTGTTTTGAGTGGTGGTGTGTGTGCGCGCGTGTGTGTGTGTGTGTTGCTTGGTAGGGTGAGTGTGTAGGGTGTGTGGTCTGTGTTAGTAATTGTCTATGTGTTAATATGGTAATGATTCTTATTATTAATGCTAATATTTAGTTTTTTCTATGTTATGGTGTATTTGTCTAATTATACTTTTTCCACTAACCTTCAAACTTTAAAAAAAAAAAAATGTATTTATTGGTAAAAATCACGCATTATTTGGTATTTTTAAAGATATGATAAAGAAATAAAAGCATGTCTCTTATATATGGCTTAGGCTTAGATAGGCTATACTCTTAATTATTTCAATCTTTTGATTATCACATAACACACTATTAATGGCATGAAAAAGTTAATGGCATTTCTTTATCAAATTTAACGCCACGTATTATCTCATGGGCAACAGCTACGTGTATTATTTGACCTATTAACATGATTTTGACCTAAGTAACAATTTCCCAAGAGGTTTAAAAGCTAGTGGAAATCATATACAACAAAAGAAAAGTACTCCGTGAGGTAGGAAACATAATCTTTGTGCATACTGCTAGTTTTGCCTGAAGTGTGTGCAGGCTTATATAGATTTTCTCTTATATTTGACAACTTAGTATCCCTGACAGAATACTCTTTACCACCTTCACTGAGTCAACTCGCTGGTGTGTCAGTCTGTTGGTAGAGATTGTTCTCATTTTTAGTAGTGGTAAAATATTAAAAACTGAAAATCACTAGGTATTATTCTAGTGTTACGTCTGTCTCACTGCGAAGGACACCTATGTTTTACACGAGGTGCCTTCTGCACATACAAGACACTGCTGATTTGCCTTTTGTTGGAAATTACTCGTTCATGATATTTTAATTTTGTTCAATAACTGAGAGGGAGGCGGAACACCCCCGTTGGGTTAAATTATGTTAGGGTATGTTTGGTTTGATTTGGTTTGGTTAGATTAAGTTTAGTTTGAGTACACTAGAAAATAAGAGAGGTGGCGTTGAAAATTTTGAGTCAAACAACAACTTGGCGAGGCTCTGATGAACGTAACAATGGAAATTTACCAATCTTTTTAATTGATTTGTTCTTGTACAACATATATTTCCTACACACTTGAATGTGTTTTGAATGATTCCGACACTCATTTATAATAAGTCCATAGTCTTTAGAATATCCACCTTTCCATTGGTGTAGCAAGGTGGGGGCTAAGGGGCCTAAAAGTACCTTGCTAAGAGAGTTTTGATATGCACAGTATGGAGTGACATGGATTGCACGGCTCCATATTGATTTCTCCAGTGGTACAATCAGCATAAATCCAAGAGGCTCCACTCACATCTATGTCTTATCATAATTTTAACTTGTATATTCCTTGTATTCTCATGTTTTGTACAAGTCTATGCCCCTCACTAGGAAATTTTCACTATACCACTGTCCCTCTTCCAACACTGCTAGTTACAATCACCTGCTACATACTTACATTGGGTTGTTTGCTGAAAAAGGTTCTCAAAACATACATAATTATTGCACTTACCATTTATTATTTCTCATTATTGTGATCACTTTTCTTCTTTAATGTTCTCAGGCTCAAGGTTTTAATAGCAAAGTTAGGGTTAGGTATATGAAAAGTAGACAGGAAATTATAAAGGTGCTAACAAATATAATAATAATAATGATGATGATGATGATGTTAATAATACGCGCCCCCCCCCCCCTCGCCCAGGAGCCATGGCCTAACGATGTGAAGTTGTTCCAGCAGTACGAGATGGAACAGATCCTGCTGGCGGTGCAAGCGTTCCTCAAGATGTGTCAGCTGCACCACACGCTAGACATGAGAGGCAACGCTGAACATTTATCCAATCTTTCCTTCATAATCGCACCTTTCATGTCCGAGTTGCCTCATCCGTCTCTTCCTCTTACACTCAATATGAAGGTGTCCCTCAAGGATGCGTTCTTAGCACCACCCTGTTCCTTATTGCCATTAACAACATCATAGCTTCATTACCAATAGGTGTAAGATCATCCCTCTATGTAGATGACCTTGCCATCTATACCTCTGGCTCCTCCCCGTCAACACTCCAACAGGTTATACAATCTGCTATATCAAATATTTCTTCTTGGGTCACTAATCATGGTTTCACATTTTCAACTACTAAATCATATTCAATTTTCTTCACCCGCTCCCATACAGTAACTGCACCCTTGCTTTATAAACTCTATAAAAATCAATTAGAATCCTGCTCCTCAGACAAATTCCTAGGCCTCATTTTTTACCATAAACTTACCTGGAAAGAGCACAGTGCAACCATAAAACAAAATGCTCTCCGACGCCTCCAACTTCTAAAAACTCTTTCCCATATATCTTGGGGTGCAGATAGGAAAACACTTCTCCATCTACATGTTCCTTAATACTCTCCTCTCCATTCTTGATTATGGATGTCATATATACTCCTCAGCTTCTGCCACTCTCTTAACCTCACTTGACCCAATCCATCACTTAGGATTACGCCTTGCTCTTGGCGCTTTTTGATCTTCCCCAGTGGAAAGCCTGTACACAGAATCAGGTTTACCATCACTTTCCCGACGCCACACTCTCCTTTTCCTTCCAAGTTATGTCAGACTACACCAGTTTTCCACCTCTAAGACCACTATTCCACAAGCTCTTCAAAATAGTTTCTCCTCCCATCCATGACTACCATGACCACTTTCTGTTCATATGCACTCCCTTCTCTCTCACTCCCCCTTTCCTGATTTAAACGTCCTCCCTTTACATACCCATTCATTTTCACCATGGCTTATACCCACCCCTTTAATTTGCTCTTCTGCCCTTTCTAAGTCTTCCAAGTCTGATACACCAGCTTACATCTTATGAACCCTTTTTCTTGAACACTTTGCTACTCATAATAATTGCACCCCTGTATATACTGATGGCTCTAAATCCCAATATGGCTCTGGTTTTGCCGTTCTGTTCCCTCCCAATACTTCCAGTTCCAATTACCAAGAGTAGCCAGTGTCCTTACCACTAAGCTATATGCTATTCTCTTTGCCTTAAGAAAGCTCCTTTCCTACCCATCTTCATCCTTTGTAATTTTTACACACTCAAAATTTCCTCTCCCTTCTACGTTCCCTCTATACTATTCACCCTTTAGTTCATGAAATCCAAGAGTGACTATTTCGCCTTTATGCCCGTAAAAAGTCTCTGTTTTTGTTGGGTTCCAAGCCATGCTGGAATTACCGACAATTAACGTGTTGACTCACTGGTACATTCTGCTATTATATTAGGATGTCATTGTTTCAGGAAAATTCCAACCTATGATTATTTCCATTCTTTTCGCTCCTTTCTATTTAGCCGTTGGCAATCCTTCTGGTCTGATCTCTCAAATAATAAACTTTGTACAGTTAAACCACCCGTCTCTCCTTGGTCAGACCCAGGCCACAAGAATAGACGGTGGGAGACTGCACTTGCACGATTACGTATTATCCACACTAACCTCACTCACTCTTATCTTATGACACAATCTCTACCGACCCTTTGTATGACTTGTAATACCCTCCTCTCTGTACACCACATTCTACTCTTTTGTCCTTGTTACACTGCTGCACAAGCTATAGCTTTCCATCACTTAAGTCACCTATCTTGACCTCCTCGCCTTAATGATATTCTTACACAATCACCACATTTTCACTTAGGCAACATAATTTCCTTCCTACAACAAATACGCATCCTTCATTTAATCTAATCCTTTGACTATAACTAATTGCTCTTTCCCTCCCCATAATTTGCCTTACCATCACCTCTACTATACCATCTACCTTTTAGATTAACATAGCGC
>JAPQNM010000220.1:0-27500 GCA_029783475.1 Metacarcinus magister
TCAATTACTCTTCTGCAGTCACTCACTCCTTCAGTGTTTCCTTACCTTCTCTGTGATTAATTACTACAAACGAGGACATTTTGCTTATACGGTTTATGATAAAGAGGAAATAAAAAGAAAGAAATTAGCTAAGAGCAAAAAAATTGATGGAGATTAATTCCAGCCTTCAGATCTCTTCCTCTCTCTCTTCTTTACAAAGGGGTCTTCTACTCTGTCTATCCTGTCTGCATTCAAGATCATTTCTCTCTGTGTCTCTCTCTTCTCTGATATATCAGTCCTATCTCTATTACTCTCACTCTCTCTACTCTCATTCCGTTAGCACTGTCACCTACACCCAAAATTGCTAATATCTGTCTCCCTGCCCTCTTCCTTTTCTCCATCTTAATCCCTTCCTCATCTACATCCTACCTCCCTTTCTCGCTCATCTGCTCCTTATGAGCACATAAGGTCATTCTCCAGGTGACCCGCCCCGCACTCGAGATGCCATCGGTGTATCACCTTGCCATTTTGTATTTTTGCCCACGCTAGGGTGAATATCCCACTAATCTATCACATCATACATCAATCACCCCTAATTTAGGAGAGTTCGAGGGCCCACCAGGCCCACCCAAGGTGACGGGTCTGAAGGGTCAGGTTTGTTGGTTTGTGTGTTTGAACGTCACCTCGGTCTCCCCTTGCCCTTCCTTACCTTTCTCGTTCACTTTCCTCATTGTCCCTTCGCTTCCCTTACCTTCACAGTTTGTGTTTGACTTCCCTTTCCTATCCTGATCTCTGTCCATTTTGCTCGTACCTTCACTCTCCTACCCTACCTTCCTTCCCTTTGCATTCCTTACCTCACTTAATCCCCTTTCATTCATTATTTCCAGCGTTCCTGTGTGACTCGCCTCCCTTCCTGTCTCCTTTGCTGTTCCTTTCTCTTACGTCTTCTTCACCTTCCTTTCTGTTCCTGTATTCTTCCAATTTCCCTTCCCTTCTCTCCCATTCCCTTTCCCTTTCTCGTTTCCCTTCCCTTCCCCTCTCTCTCGCGTATCCCCCTCTTTCTTCTTCGATAGTTCCTCACTCACAAAACAAAAAACAACGAGGAAAAGAACAAGAGACTATTAAAATATAAGGACACAGTATGGATAACAACAGATGTGAGGAAGATAGCAAGAAGAAAGTTTGAAGAAAGAAGGAAGAAGCGAAGAAGAAAAGAAAGTAAGAAGAAGAAGAAGTAGAAGAAGAATGAGGGAATTAGGAAGGAAGAAGAAGAGGAAATAAGATGAAGAGGGAAAGAAGAATACTAAAGAAGTCAAGAAGGAAGAAATGAGAAGAAGTAAAGAAGGATAAGAAGTAAAGGTAATGTAAGAAAATAAAAAAGGAAAAAAGAAAAGAAGAAAGAAGAAGGAGTAGAATAAACAAGAAAAAAAAAAAAGAAGGAGGAAGTAAGTAAGAAGAAATGAAGTAAGTAAGAAGAACAAAAAAATGTAAAAGAAAATAACTAGCCAACGTTAAGGAAAAAAAGAAAAATAAAGGATTTCGGTCTCAGGAGTAAAAAATAAAAATGTAATAATAGAAGTGAGGAGGAGTGGAGAAGACAGGAGGAGAAGGTAGGAGGAGGAACTATGTTAAGAGGAGGAGAGGAGTATAGGAGGTGGAGTTTATGGAGGGTCCTGGATGAGGAGGCTTTAGGAGAGACAAGAAGTCTAGAGGAGGGGGATAGTTAGGAGGAGCTCGTTGGATGGAGGTCTGGAGAAGAGGAGGAGGGAGAGCAGAGGAGTGTCAAGGTAGGAGGAGAGGGTAGGAGGTCAGAAGGGAGGAAAAGGAAGGACGATGGACGGAGGAGGGCCCCAACTGGAGGGTAGGAGGTTCAAGGAGTAGGGAGAGAGTTAGCAAGGAGAGTTAGGAACAGGTAGTAGGGTAGAGGAGAGGAGGGAGTTGAGGAAGGGAGGTGTTAGCCAGGAGGCAGGAGGAGTTAGTGATAGGAGGAAGTGAGGGAGGAGGAGATGGGAGGATAGGAGTAGGAAGGCTTCAAGGTTAAGGCAGGATGAGTTCAGGAGTATAAGGAGGAGAGCTGAAAGAGGAAGGAGGAGTAGAGATGAGGTAGTAAGGAGGACAGGAGGTTAGAAAAAAGAAGCAGGAGGTAGGAAGGAGGCTTTAGCAGGAGGACGCCAGGGAGGTGTATAGGCGCGGAGCGGATATGGAGGAAGGTTAGGAGGTAGGTTAAATGAGGAGGAGATATAGCGCGGGAGGAGGTAAAGAGGCGGAGGTAAGGAGGGAGTAGAGGAAGGGTAGGAGGGAGGTCCCCAGTAGGAGGAAGGGGGTCAGGAGTGCGATATCATAGTCGGAGAGTGTAGGAGGTAAGGGAGTAGTCCAGGTAGGTTCTTAACGGAGAATAGTGGCAGGAGAGGGGTGGTGAATTTAAGGAGGAGCAGGAAAAAATAATTAGACTTTAATTACAGGGAAACACGGCAGAACGCGTAAGTGTTGAGGTAGGACGGATTAAGGAAGAGAGGGTGATAATTAGAGGGATAGAGTGAGGCAGGTTATGGACGGACAGAGGATAGGCGGAGGGGTAGCGAGGGTGGTAGAGAGGAGGAGCGTGAGGCGGAGGAGGACAGGAGTTAGGAGTGTAGTTAGTGGAGGAGAGGAGGATGGATAATAGGTAGAGTGGAGGATTAGGAGGAGGTAGGGGAGGTATGTGAGGCAGCGGGCCAAGGATTACTATGCGAGGAGGTAGCGTACAGGGATTTGTTTAGCACTAGTTGACGGCTAGGAGGAGGGGAGGAGGGAGGGTGGGAATGGGGGACAAGGGACCACATATCGCTATATGGTCTTAAAGCTCTCTGTTGGGAACTCAATTTCATACACAATTGTTTCTTATATTAGGTCGAATTTTAGGGTACACAATTCTCTTCTTTAACGGGTCATGAGATTCGTCATGATAGTATATGATCGGATTGACTAATCTCTTTCCCATCTCACTTTTAAACTCATTCCTGTACACGCAATCATACGCCAATTGTACCACACCCTTCGAGAGGAAAGACATGGAACTAGTTACTACTTTAGGGATGTGGGGAGAAAGGAAGAGCCACCGTGATAGTATATTCAAGTTGTGAGGGGATAAAGCAAGGAAAGAATTTAGTGGGAGGACAACGAAAGAGACTGTCACAAGAAAGAGGGGAAAATATTAGAGAAAAATATAAATAAAATAAAAAAAAAAAAGCTAGGAGTGGTTAGTATTGCGTTAGAGGGAAAGAAAAGTGACCCCGTAGTAGTTAAGAAGGGGACGGCGCATTTGTGTTATAGCGTGAAGGTAAGGAAGGAAGGCATAAGGCAACTGGAAAGGTTAGGAAAGGAGGGAAATAAGGAAAAGAGGGGAGGAAGGAAGAATGGAAAGTGAATAGGGGAAGAAAAGGAGATATGATGATGGAAGAATTATGCAAATGGTGGATGAGCACTAAATATAAAAACCTGTTTCCGCACAGTTCGTCTTGTACACAATTAACCCTAATTGTCGGAGAGTTGAGGAGAGAGATGCGTTTAGTGCAGAGGGCTGAGAAGAGCATTATCTTAGGAAGAGGGGTGAAAGGGTGTGGGCGTGCAGGGAGCTGAGAGGGTGCAAAGTAGGAGGGGAAGGAGAAAAGGGAATTGTTATGGAGAGTGGAAATGGAGGGTTTTGGGAAGTGCGAGAAAACTGTCGGCAGATTTTCATTGTATGATGTTTTTTGTTTTTTTACAGTTTAATTTATGATGTAAGAGAGAGATAAATTGACCACTCTCTCTCGCACGTCCTCTCTCTCTCTAGCTCTCTGTCTCTACTCTGGTCTCTCTCTCTCTCTCCTCTCCTCTCTCTCTCCGTCCTCTCTCTCTCTCTATTGTATGCCTCACTCCCCTTGTACCTCTTCATATTACAACCCTTTAAAAGTACACCTTTCTAAATAAAGACACACTTCCGCTCCTTTCTACATCCTTCCGCTGTCTCTCATTGCTCCTCATCCCTCCTCCCTCCATGCCCCTCCTCCTCATCCTGCCTTATTCTTGAACCCTGACCTGTGTCCTCCATGGCCGACGACCGGCCGCAGCTAACTGCAATTGACAAACACTTCAGGGTTACTGTTTACCTGTGGTAACACCTCAAACGGACCTCACACTAACTAAATCTCTCTCCTCGTCTCCTTCCTTATCTTCCTCTTCTCTCTCTCTCTCTCGGCTCTCTCTCTTTCATTCTCTTCTCGTCATAGTCTATCTTTCTCTCGTCTCTCTACGTTTAGGCCAATATACTTGTAACATTCCTCCCTCTCTCTAGTATCTTTTAGTTCCTTGCTCTCTTTTATTCTTTCCTACGTTTAGTAATTGGTCGTTCCCTTCTCTAATCTTTACTTCACTCTCCCTTCCTTACCTCCCCATCCATCCATCCTCCCTTTCTTTCTTCCTAACTTTCTCTCCTTCCTCCCTTCCCCTCCCCTCACCCCCTCCCCTAAAAAAGACGTCTGGGTAATAAATTAACCTTAACTACTGAACGAGGTAGTTAGCCAAATCGTTAAGAGGTGTTGGGGAGGGCTGGAGCTCCCTCAAACCCCTTAGAAATCTCCCCCTACAAATGTTGAGGCGTGGGTAGTGGTGGTGGTGGTGGTGGTGGTGGTGGTGGTGGTGGTGGAGGATTTATAGAGAAAGTAAATGTAATGTTTATATAAGATTATTATTTATTGTTTATATAAAAAAAAAATATAAGATGTAAAAGAGAATGAAAAGAGGAGAGAAAAAAGGAAAATAATATATATAATACAAGGTACTAACCAGTCTGGAGGAGGAGGAGGAGGGGAGGAGGAGGAGGAGGAGGAGGAGGAGGGAGGAGGAGGAGGAGGAGGAGGAGGAGGAGGAGGTAATAGAAAAGCAGTTTATCACGCATTTTAATGGATATTTTTTTTTTGTCTCGTTTCTTTACCATGATATTCTCTCTCTCTCTCTCTCTCTCTCGCTCTCCCTCTCTCTCTCTCCTCGTCTCATCTCGCTCTCTCTCTCTCTCTCTCTCGGGAAATATCTAGATTGCTGTCTTTCCGAAATGGATCAAAAAGCAAAGGAAGAAAGAAGAAAGAAAGGAGAAGAAGAAGAGGAAGGAGGAGGAGGAGGAGGAGGAGGAGAGGAGGAGGAGGGGAGGAGGAGGAGGAGATGATAATAGAAATAACAAAAAAAAATATCTAGACAGTTTGAATAAAGCAAAAAAAAAAAAGACATGGAAAGAAAAAAAATATAAGAAAAAATAAATAACTGAAGTAAAGTAGAAAAAAACAAAACAAATGAAGGAAAAGAATAGATGCAATAATGCGCAGGACATAATAGGAATCGGATTGAGATAAACAGACGCGATGATGAGAATGGATAAATGGAAAAGAAGAAGAAGAGAATGGAAGAGAGCGAAGAGAAGAGATAGAAGAAGACGAAGGAGATGTTTGAAAGCAAGGAAGGACGAAAGGAAAAAACATCGAAACGAAAGGATAGAACAAGGAAAGCGAAAGGAAGAACGGCAGAACTATAGGAAGAAAGGGAATTTTAGATGCGGATATGGAAGGAATCAAGGAAGGGGAAGGAAAGAAAGAAGGGGTAAAGAACGACGAATGAGACAAGAGAAATGTTAGGATGAATTGAGCACTCGTCATGAAGATGTGTAGCAGTCTCTCACTAAAACCACTCTCTCTCTACTCATCATCTCTACGACATTACTCATCTCTATCGCTCTCTCTCTCTGCTCTACTATCTCTCCCCTACTCTCTCTCTCTCTCATCTCTGCTGCTCTCTCAGACTTACGTAGTTACAGCGTGTGTGTGTGTGTGTCTGTGTCTGTGCTCGAGTCGGGATCTTCAATGAGTGATTTCAGGGTACAAATCTCTCACACGTCACTCTGCTCCACTTCCTCGCCCCGGCCCACTCGGACCCCACCCCTGAAAAACAAGAATCACATGTTTCAAACACACCTGCAGCACTAAAACATTTCTCGACAAATCCAAGTTTATGACAAAAAAGCGGAAACGAAAGCAACGATAAACATTGATAGTTTCCTCAAAAAAGAAAAGCAAAAGAAATACGGACAAAGATACACAGGTCCACAGTGTATAGCGATGAGAGAGATGAGATGGAGCGCGAGATGTACGAGATCGAGCGCGAGACTGACGGACGAGAGAACGAGAGAGTAGGAGAGAGGGAATGAGAGAGATCGATGAGATGAGAGATGGATGAGAGAGCACCAATAGTATCATCAACCAATGAACTCAAGACCTAAACGAGACTAAATATAAACAAAAGTTAAAGATTATAGCAAGATAATAAAAGATGAAGAGGACAAGGACGACAAGAAGAAGTATGAAGACGAAGAGAGATTGGGTGGAGAAGACGCAGAATGAAGAAGAAGAAGAAGAAGAAGAAGAAGAAGAGAATGAAACACAGGAGTTGTAAGCTGTAGGCGACGAGGGGAAATTAAAAAAAAAAATAATTAATAATAATAAAAAACACATGGGTTCAGGGCGTCATGGAGTGGGTGAGGGGAATCTGCAAGGTATTATAGGTGTCAACACTACTCAGGTGCAAGGGTGGTGATTGTGTGAGGGGTAGGAGACGTGGCTGTGAGGTGAGGGGAAGAGAGAGGAGGCGGACGAGATGTGAGAATGAGAATGGGTAATGTTGGAGTAGAAGAAAGGATTTATCTCTAGCTGAAAATGAGGACAGGATTACAGGAATAGGGAATTGTTAGCCTGTAGGCCACGCCAACAGGGTGTTATACAGATAGAGGATTTCACTCAAGGGAGATATACGGTGTAGATCGAGAAAAGAGTATGGAGACGATGGAGAAGTAAGTAGGCAATTTTGACTTAGGAGGACAGGCTGAAGTAGACTGACGAGAAGGATCTTCCTAGGAGGTCGGAGGGCAAAAGAAGGAGAAGGGATGGGAAGAAAAAGAATGGCAGGAACCAGCGCAAGGATTACATTCAAAGGCGCCAAGGGATAGAAGGAGGAAATAAAGGGAAAGGAGGAGAAAGGTAGGAGAAAAGTAGAATTGAGAGATAGAATGAGGAAGGAAAGGAGGAGAAACGAAGGACAATAGTAAAGGAAATAATAGGAAGGGTGATGAGGGTGAGAGTATTTTGGAAGGAGTATTATTTTCACTAAACTATTATATATCTTGAAACTGTGAAACTAATATGTCTGTGTGTTCTCTACTGTGTTTTGTGGGTTTTGTGTGTCGCTCTTTGTTTTTCCGTCTCGTTGTTTGTTGTGTGAGAAGAAGAAGAAGAGACAACTAGAGAAAGAGGAGAAGCAGCGATTGATTGAGGAGAAGAGAAGTGTAAGAAGGAGGAGCAAGCGAGGAGAAAGAGGAGCGGGAGATTCAGTGAGTGAGGGAGAGGAAGAGGATGCGAGGGAGAAGGGGATTAGCATGATTGTGCAGTGTCCGGTATGACAGAGAGAAAGAGAGGCTCGTGAGGAGACGAGAGATGGTTAACTGGAGAGAAGAGGAAATGAGATGAGAAGTAGAGAAGGAAGGAAAGAGGAGGAGGAGGAAGAAGAGAGGAGGAGGAAATAAGGGGATCAAGAGGAAGAGGAAAAAGAGAAAAGCGGAGGAAGAGAGGAGGAAGAGGAAAAAGAGGACGAAAAGAGGAAAAAGAGGAAGAGGATACAAGAGGTAAAATATAGGAATTAATAAAAGAGGAAGGAAAAAAAAGAGGGCAAAAGAGGGAATAGGAATGAGGAAGGTAGGATAGGGAAGAAGGGAAAAGTAGAAGGAAAAAGAGGAATGGATAGTGAGTAAGAGGGTAAAGAGGAAAAAAGAGGAAGAGGAATGTAAAATAACCTCACAAGTATGACACACTAACAAGCGTCAAGGTCGTAACCACATACTTAAAGACCAATTAAGTTTGATAAGTAGTTAAGGTTAGTTTGTATGTACTTAAGTGTGCTGTTAAGTAGGTCATTAGTAAGAGTTGGCAGTGTATCATTTAAGTCTGGGCAGAGTTGGCAGTAGTTGCGTGAGGTGTAATTGGGTTGTTAAGTAGTAGTTAAGAAGTTTAATTACCTATAGTTAGTTAATTAAGGTTGTCAGGTAATGATGATGATAATAATAATAATCAAAGTATTAAACAAAGATAATAATAATAATAATAACAACATTTTTTAACCAATCTAGAAGCAAAATAAAAAAAACAAAACCAAAAATTTTCCTCTCACTCACCAGGCCTTCCCTCTTTTTTCCCCTCTAATACCATCCTACAAACTTTTTATTCCCCTCATCAGCGTCACGGGAGGCGAGGACAAGGATCTTCCCTGTCACAGCTTTTCCCCTCAAATATCTCAACACACTCCCCTTAACAGACACCCAGAACACTCCCCTCACTTCCCCTCTGACTCTTGTATCTTCTTCACCACCCAGCATCTTCCCCTTGTTTTTCCTCTTCATCTCCCCTCATCCTGCCATCACCTCCACCTTGGTTTCCTTAGTTTCCCCTCACTTCTTCTTGGATGAGCTATTTTCCCCTTACTTCCCCTCATTCCTTCACTCTTCCAGTACTTCTTCCTCCCCTCTTTCACCTCCTAATCCTCTTCCATCTCCCTCACACCCTCTGTCTCCCCTCACAATCCATCTGTTTTTCCCCTCAACCTCCCCTCGCAGGCACGTGGAGGAGGCGAGTGAGAAAGAGGGTAATCTTCTCCATTACTCTTTTGTCCTCCTCCTTCCTCCTCCTCCTCCTCCTCCTCCTCCTTCTTCTTCGTCTATTCGCCCTCAATGTAAATCTTTGTATGTCTTCATCTCTTACATTTGTTTAGGTACTTTCTCTCTCTCTCTCTCTCTCTCTCTCTCTCTCTCTCTCTCTCTCTCTCTCTCTCTCTCTCTCTCTCCTAGTATCATCAATTTTCCCTTCCTTTTATCATTCTCTTATCTCCCCCTTTTCGCTTCTCCTTCACCCATCCCTATCTCCTCTCCCCCCTTCTCCCCTCCTCTCTCCCCTCCCCTCCTCTCCCCTTCTCTCCCCTCCTCTCCCCTCACTTGTCTCTCCCCTTAATTTATTACATTACACACGTCTGTTTCCACTTCTGCCCCACCCCCACCCCCCCACCCCCCCTCCCACCCCCCCACCACCCACCCACCCCCACCCACCCACCCACCCACCACCGCCCACCCCCACCCACCCACCCCCACACATGTACAAATAAATGATGCAATAAATGTATAGATAAATGAATGAATGTATATAAAAAGAAGGAAAGAAAAGAAGAAGTGATGTTGAATTAATTGATAGATAGATAGATAAATATAGATAAGTAATAGCAAAGTAGATGAATAGATGGATAGATAAATAAACAGGTAGAAAGGAAGGTAAGTTGATATACACACACACACACATACATACATACATACATACATAGATACATATACACTGATAAAAAAAGGTAAAAAAAAAAAAAAAATAAATAAATAAAAAAAATCTAATCTTTACCTGTCCATCTCCTCTCCTCGCCCCTCCAGGTAAGCACAGGTAAGCACAAAGTTCCCAGGTAATTAATTGAGCCTAATGAGGGTTAATTAGTCCGAGGGGATTCATAAGTCCAGGTATACTTATATTTATCCTGCAACACCTTGATGGCTAATGAACAAACCTGATATATTGGGGACTGTTTGGTTACCTTGGAGAGTGAGGGGAAGGGGGAGGGAGTGAGGGGAAGGGGGAGGGAGTGAGAGGGGGAAGGGGGAGGAAGGGGAAGTGGAGGGGAGGAGGGAGTGAGGGGAGTGAAGGGGAGTGAGAGGTAGTGAGGGAACATATGGAGGGAGTGTGAATGGGGAAGAGAGGGAGTAAGGGGAAAAGAGGGAGAGTGAGGGGAAAAGAGAGGGAGAGAGGGGAAGGAGGGAGAGGTAACGTAAGGGAAGAGGGATAGTAGGAGAACAAAGGAACGAAGGATGGGAACATAACATAAGAAAAGGAGAGAGAAGGAGAAGAGAAGGAGAGATAATAAGGAAGATAAGAAGGATGAAAGGAGGATGAGAGAAGGATAGAGGTTAAAATATTAATAAATGAGAAAGGAAGGAAGGAAATGAAGGAGAGAAGAAAGTGTGGAGGAGAAGTGGAGGAAAGGAGGAAGGAGGAAGGAAGGCTAAAAGGAGAAAGTGAGGACGAAGAGAAGGAGTATGAGAAATGGAAGAAGGAGAGAAGGAGATAAAAAGGAGAAGTGAAGGAGGAAGGACATATAGATAATATCGGAGAAAAAAGGGAGGAGGTAAAAAGGGAGTAGTAAAAGAAGGCGAGAAGGAGTGTGAAGGCGAGAGTGTAGTGAAGAGGGCAGGAGAGGAGGGAAGAGTTTAAGAGTAATTAGTGAAGAAAGGAGGAAGGGTTGAGGAGGGAAGATGAGGAGGGAAGAGGAGGAGGGAAGAGGAGGAGGAGGAGGAGGGAGAGGGAACGTGGGTGGGCCAAGGTACTAATTAGACAGTATTTTGGGGGATAATGCTGGGCTAATTTGTATCTTTTATTAACGCTAGGAGGAGGAGGAGGAGAGGAGGAGGAGGAGGAGGAGGAGGAGGAGGAGGAGGAGGAGGAGGAGGAGGAGGAGGAGGTCATTACGTGTTATCCTGCAGAGGGAGGAAGTCGAACGCACACGCACACGCACACAGAGAGAGAGAGAGAGAGAGAGAGAGAGAGAGAGAGAGAGAGAGAGAGAGAGAGAGAGAGAGAGAGAGAGAGAGAGAGAGAGAGAGAGAAATTATGTAAGAATCAACTATGTATTTAAATTTTTCTCCTTCTCTTTCTTTCCTTGCATTTTTAAATATATTTGAATCCGAGGTACAAATTCTCTCTCTCTCTCTCTCTCTCTCTCTCTCTCTCCTCTCTCTCTCCTCTCTCCTCTCTCTCTCTCCTCTCTCTCTCTCTCTCTCTCCTCTCTCTCTCTCTCTGTCAGTCACTTCATTTCCATTAAAAAAAATATATACATCAACTTTTTTCAACAATTTTTCCTCTTATATTTTCCTCATTTTCCTCCTTATTTTCCTCAAACTATAATGAAGAGAGAGAGAGACTTGCTATGTCTTCTCCTCTCCTTTATTTCCCTTCCTTTATTCAGTCTTCTCATTATCCTTCTGTTTACTCCTCTTCCTCTTTCCTCTTTGTCCTCCTTCCATCCTTCTTGTCTCTGTTTAATATTCCTTCATCATCACTAAAATTATTAACGACACCTCTCTCTCTCTTCTCTCTCTCTCTCCTCTCTCTCTCCTCTCCTCTCCTCTCTCTCTCTCTCTCTCTCTCTCTCTCTCTCTCTCTCTCTCTCTCTCTCTCTTTGAAATATTTCCCCTCGACTCTTATATATATAGTTTCCTTCCTCCTATCTTCCTTCATTTCATTTCCTTCTTCCCTCCTTCCTTCCCCCTCCTCTCTCTCTCCCTCCCTCCCTCCCTTCTTTCATCTCTGCCTCCTTCCTGCTTCCTTCTCCTCATATATTCTTTTCTTTCATTTCCTCTTCTCATTCTTTGTCATCTTATACCCGCGTTTGTATCCTCTTCTCTTTCTTTCTTTCCCCTCTCTCTCTCTCTCTCTCTCTCTCTCTCTCTCTCTCTCTCTCTCTCTCTGTCTCTCTCTCTCTCTCTCTTCTCTCTTTCTCTTACCTTCCCCTCTTTCATCTACTCCTCCCCTTACTCCCTTACTCCCCTTACTCCCGTACCTGTTCTCTAATTAAGTATTGTTTACCTGATCGTCACCTACCCCCCCCCCTCCCCCCGCCCCCCCAAAAAAAAGAGGGAAATTTTGGCAACGAAAAGGAGAAGAATTTTTAGGGATACGCCCCCTTCCCCTCCTCTTCTTCTTCCTCCTCCTCCTTCTCTTTGATTTCAAGTTCTTCTCCTCCTTCTCCTCCTTCTCTCTCTCTCTCTCTCTCTCTCTCTCTCTCTCTCTCTCTCTCTCTCTCTCTCTCTCTCTCTCTCTTTCTTTCCTTTCTTTCCTCAACACACCCTAGAGATCTTTTCTTCCAAGTGCTTTCCTCCTCCTCCTCCTCCTCCTCCTCCTCCTCCTCCTCCTCCTCTTCCTCCTCCTCCTCTTCCACTTCCTCTTCTCTTTCCTTATTCACTTGGCTTTCCACACACACACACCACCACACACACACACACACACACACACACACACACACACACACACACACACACACACACCAACGATATAAAGTTTTTGAAGCCATGTTTAAAGACCACTACGACAACGAGGAGGAGGAGGAGGAGGAGGAGGAGGAGGAGGAGGAGGAGGAGGAGGAGGAGGAGGAAGAAGGATGAAGAAGTAAAGCAAGAAAATAAAAAAAAGAACATGTGACTGAAAAATGCAAAAGAAAACGTGAGCATGAGGTGTGTGTGTGTGTGTGTGTGTGTGTGTGTGTGTGTGTGTGTGTGTGTGTGTGTGTGTGTGTGTGTGTGTGTGTGTGTGTGTGTGTGTGTGTGTGTGTGCATTATCTGAGAGATAATTCACACAGGTGTTAGCAAGGGGAAGGGAGAGTCACCTGAGGGAAAAGAGTGAGGGGAAAAAAGGGCTGGACAGGTGTATACAGGTGTGTGGAAGAGGTTATTGGGCAGACAGGTGTGTGTTTGAAAAGAGGGGAGGTGAGGGGAAGAGGGGAGTAAGTGGAGAGGGGAAGGAAGGGGAGTGAAAGGAAGGTCTGGAAAAGAGGGGAAATGGATTGGTATATGAATGGTTAAGGAGAGTATAGGACGGTGGATAGAGTGAGGGGAAAGGGGTAAGGGGAAAGGGGTTAAGTGATTTCCCGAGGCGCCAAGAGAGGTAGAAAGGGGAATAAGTAAGGGGAGATATAGGAGAAGGGAAAGAAATGGTAGGTAAGGGGGAGACTGAGGGAAGAGGAATACACAACAAGGGGAAGAAGAGGGGAAAGATCATTTAGAGGGGAAAAATTGTGATAAAAACAGACAAGGGCAACGGATTTCTCTTAGTGTTGAAGGGAAAAGTTGGGAATGCAAATTTTGTCCCCTTCTTTCCCCCCCTCCTCCTCCTCCTCCTCCTCCTCCTCCTCCTCCTCTGTTCTTTGTCTGTGATCGAAATAATTAGTTTTGTCATTTGAATTCGTCTTATTTCTTCTATAATTTTTCTAATCGTAACGTCTTCTTATTTTTTTTTTTTTAACATTTTATTTTCGAATTTCCTTTTGAGAGAGAGAGAGAGAGAGAGAACTGTGTATAATTTTCTCTTAATTTTTTTATTCATTCTCTTTCATGACTTTTTTTATTTATTATCATTCAAAGGCGGAAACTGAGTTATTTATTTATTTATTTATTTATTTTTTATACATCATTATTAATCATATTCTCAGTGAGTGAACCTTCTCATCTTCTTCAAGTAATTCATTATTAATATTTTTTCTTCTTCATTTATTCATTCTTTACAATACTAAAAAATACATATTCTGAAGGACGACCTCTTCTTCTTCTTCTTTTTCTCTCCTCCTCCTCCTCCCAGTCCTACTCCTCTTACCTCTCCTCCTCCTCCTCCTTCTCCTCTTCCTCCTACGTACTCTTTGTCCTCCTCCTCCTCCTCCTCCTCCTCCTCTTCATCATCATTATCCTCATCCTTCTTCCCCTCTTCGCCGTCGTAGTCCTTCACCTCCTCCTCCTCCTCCTCCTCTTCCTCCTCCTCCTCCTCTTCCTCCTCCTCCTCCACATTCCTCTACTACTGTTTCCTTCCTACACTGACGCCTGTCCATTAAGTTCTCCTCCTCTTCCTCTCCTCCTCCTCCTCCTCCTCCTCCTCCTCCTCGGCATCTACTCAATCAAACCTCCTCTTCCACCACCTCTACAATTTCCTCAAACACCTGACCCCTCCTCCTCCTCCTCTTCCTCCTCCTCCTCCTCCTTTCATTCCTCAAACACTCCAGCAGCTCCTTGCTTCTCTACCTCCACCTCCTCCACCTCCTCCTCCTCCTCCTCCTCCACATCTGAGGCAGTGTGGTAATGTGGAGTCAGTAATCAAAGCCTCTACACACCAAGGCTCCCCTAATTACCATCACAATAGTCTCCTCCTCCTCCTCCTCCTCCTCCTCCTCCTCCTCCTCCTCCTCCTCCTCTTGGTTTCCTAAGTTCAGTTGAGCTTCTTGTGTCCTCTCTAAACAGTGGTTGAGAGATCCTCCTCCTTCTCCTCCTCCTCTTCCTTCCTCCTCCCTCCTCTTCTCTTCTCCTTCCTTCCTTCCTTCCTTCCTTCCTTCTTTCCTTTGTTCCTTCTCCTCCTCTCCTTCTTCTTCAGCGTTGTCTCTTGTACTTATTCTTTTTTATTGGGGGGTTATTCATCTTTCTCATCTCCCTCCTCCTCCTCCTCCTCCTCCTCCTCCTCCTCCTCCTCCTCCTCCTCCTGCTACCTTCTTCTCATTTTGTCATTCTTTCCTTTAGTTTATAAGCTTCTTTCCTCCTCCTGGTGGTGGTGGTGGTGTGGTGGTGGTGGTGGTGGTGGTGGTGTGATGGTGGGGTGGTGGTGGGGGGGCGGGGCAAGGGGGGGGCAAGGGGGGCAGGGGGGCGGGGGGGCATGAACATCGTCCTTAAGGCATGTTAACTTTTTCACAGTCACTGCTAATCACCTCCTCCTCCTCCTCTTCTCCTCCTCCTCCTCCTCTTCCTTATCTCCTCCTCCTCATATTCCTACTATTACTCCTTGTGGTATTTTTTTATTTGTTTTTCTTCTTCTTATCTATACTTTATACCCTGTTATCTATTATTTTTATTTTCTATCTTTTTTTTTTTATCTTCTTATCTTGTTATTCCCTTCTTCTTTCCTGCTATCTCTCTCTCTTTTTTTTTCTTTTTCTTTCATCACTAATCACTATAGTATAACGTAAAAAAAAATGGTACGCCCCCCCCACTGACTTCTTCCTCCTCCTCCTCCTCCTCCTCCTCCTCCTCCTCCTCCTCCTCTTCCGCCTCCTCCTCCTCCAACAGTAATCAAACAGAAGGCGTGGGGACAAAACTTTACTTCGCGGCAGGAAAAACAGGATGAAAACTCACCACAAAAACAGAAAAAAAAACAGGGAGGAAAAAAATCATAAAAAGTACAATTCAGAAATCAAAACTTAACCTGAAAATTTATACATTGGTGGAAAGTTTCAGATATTTCAGGATAATTTTGTTCTTTTTTTTGGTCTTCAGATATTTTCAGGATATTTTCTCGATTTCAAGATGTATTCGGATATTTCCACGATTTTTCATATATATCATTGTCATAATTTCTCCTCATTATCTTAGTTCCCTTAACCTATTAGTACCATTAGTTAAGGGGGAGTGCAGTGTCGCCTTAGCAGTCACCACACACACACACACACACACACACACACACACACACACGTCTCTTTCCCATTACCCTTCACACTACCATAACTCTTACTCTCTACTGCTCTCTCCCACTCTTCATTATTAATCCTCTGTGTTTATTAATACTCTCACACACTCTTTACTTCCCCTTATATTTATAGCATCTCACTCTCCATGCTATTTTTACCCTTCACAAACTCCCCTCACGCTCTCCATATCTCCCCTCAGGCACCACACACCCTCCTCCCCTCACCACACACACCTTCCTCCCCTCATCCCCTCACCACCTCAACCACCACACTCCATTTCTAAACACCTCACTGCCTTTGTTAACCCCAACCCAACCCCAATTTCCCCTCCACCACACTGACCCCTCCACCCCCCCACCCCCCCAGAGACGTGGCACTGCTTCCCAAGGCACTGCACGTTTTCAGAGGGAAGCATGATCGTATATTTCACCCCCAGAGAAAACCTTTACTCACTAAAACGCACACCAGGGCAGTCCAGCGCATTTGAAGTAGTCTCCCCTCTTTCCCCTCTCCCCTTCCCCTCTCTCTCCTTCCCCCACCCTCCCCTCTTTTCCCTTTCCTCTCCTCCCCCCAGCAAAGATGTTCCAGCGACCAACTTTGTGTGGGGGTGTTGGGGAGGGGAGGGAAAGGTGGGTGAGGGGAAATAGAAAGGGAAAAAAAGGGGAAAAAATCATCGAGGCATAATAATAATAATAATAATAATAATAATAATAATAACACTAATAATAAAAAAATAATATCTATTACAAAAGTCATTGACGGAGTAATTAAAATATTTCCCACGCGGGTTTCATGCGAATTAATTATGACGAAATGACGAAGAGAAAATTCCCTTTGAAATACCTGGAAAGTATGAACATAAAAAAAGGAATTTATATCTACAGCCCCACACACACACACACACAGGTACACACACACACACACACACACACACACACACACACACACAGGTACACACACACATTCACCTGTACTACAATCTTCATGACGTTAATGAAGTTTTACGTAAATATTGAAAGAAAAATGAAAATACACGATAACAATGAAAAGCGAGTTGGAAAAATGTTTAGTGGTGCAAGTCAATTAACATTCCAGTGCTATATTAGTGCATGGCCCGGTGGGGGGGAGGAGGAGGAGGAGGGGGAGGAGGAGGGGAGGAGGAGGAGGAGGAGGAGGAGGAGGTGGAAGAACAAGAGAACTATGAATAAAAGTCTTCTAATGAAAAAAATATTATATAATAGATAAGTGAATAATTTAATAAAAATGTCGATGGTTCAATAATTATTCGTCTGTAATATTTTTTTGTGAACATTAAAATCACGAGAAAAAGAGAAAACACACACACACACACACACACACACACACACACACACACACACACCACACACACACACACACACACACACACACCCTACCATCTCAACGATAAGATTTCAAAACAAGAAAGTTTTTGAATTTAACGCATAGCAAGAAGGTTGGTCTCCTCCCCCTCTTCCCCTCCCTTCCCTTCCCCTCTTCTCCCTCCTTCTCCCTCCTCCCCCTTCCCCTCCCTCCCCTCGCCAAGACTTTTTCATTAAACTCCCCTCACTTATATAGGAAAAAAATACAAAAATCTTGAAAAATAAAACCGACATTCACCTCACAGCTGCCAGGGAACCGAAAAAATTAATAAATGAAAAAGGAAAAAAGAAAGAAAAAATATTATGTAGCTTAATATACATTTTCTTTACAATCCAAAATCACAAAGGACAAAGAGAGAGAAAGGAGGAAAAAAGATAAAAATAAAAATCATAATTTACATAACACACTCTTCTCTTCGTCCCCACAGACAAACACACACACACACACACACACACACACACACACACACACACACACACACACACACACATGGACCCCAGCCTCCAGCCCCATTAGGGAACCGGCGAGGCGGGGGATAAAACAGTAATTTGTTGGCGCGAGGTGATTAATAACAAGTCTTGACAATCAGTGTATTGGGAGCGCCACCCAGCACCCATCCATCACCACGGGCACCTCACTCACCCTTCCCCCCCCACGCCCCCACGCCCCTACGCCCACGCCGCTCAATCACCCAACCTAATTAACATCCAATAGGGTGAGGTAGGGTGAGGGAGGCTGCTGGGTTACTGCAAAGGGTGTTGGATTAGTGCTAAGGGTGCTAGGTGTATGTTTAGGGTGTTAGATTGCTTTTAAGAGTGTTAGGTCATAGTTAAGGGTGTTAGGTCACTGTTAAGGGTGTTAGGTCACTGTTAAGGGTGTTAGGTCACTGTTAAGGGTGTTAGGTCATGTCATGTCACCCTTATAAGAGGTCATCTGCTCTTTGATTTTCTTGACCTCGTAAGTTATTGGCATTAAAGTGTGTGTGTGTGTGTGTGTGTGTGGCTTACGGGTCAGAAGGGTAAAGCACACACATATATACACACACACCACCACACACACACACACACACACCACACACACACACACACACACACACACACACAGTCATCAATCCTCGCCACGCCACCTCCATCAATTTACAGTATTATTCTTTTTTAATCTTCTGCCAAAACTGCTTCTCTTTACCGTTTCCATTTTTCTTCCTTTTTTTCCCCGCCCTCCCTTGACCCTCCTTTGTCTTCAATACGCGCTGCCCACTATCTATTTTTTTTTCCCCCATTTATCTTTTATATATATCACCTCCCTTACTTTTTTTTTTTTTCCCTATAAGACTCACCATCTGCAGAATTTTTTTGATATATTTTTTCCCCCTTTCAGTAATTAGGTTTTTATATTATTTTTCTTCTTGTCTCCTTATTCCCCTTCCTTAAGATCTACATCCTCACCCTCCTCCTCCCCTTCCTCCTCCTCCTCCTCCTCCTCCTCCTCCTCCTCCTCCTCCTCTTCCTGTGACAAGCATAATCATTTTCATCATTGCTTCCGTCTTGTCTCTCTCTTAATCTTGCTTACCTGGGCACGATTTTATCTCCCTAGGTGTGTGCAGGTGTTTCGTGGGGGGGGAGGGGGAGGGAAGGGGAGAAAAGAAGGAAGAAAGAAAGGGAGGAAGGAAGGAGAGAAGGAGGGAGATTGAATGTGTGTGATGAAACGTGAGAGAAAGATAGAGATAGAGAGATTTGTGAGGATGTGCTTTGAGAGCGAGAGAGAGAGAGAGAGAGAGAGAGAGAGAGAGAGAGAGAGAGAGAGAGAGAGAGAGAGAGAGAGAGAGAGAGAGAGAGAGAGAGAGAGAGAGAGAGAGAGAGAGAAAGAAAACGTGAGCTAGGTAACAAAAAATCAAATACAAGAACAGAAACAACAAAAAAAAACAGAAATAGAAGAAAACCAGAACGGAAGGAAAAGGAGGAGGAAGAGGAGGATTCAGAAACCTACTTCCATTAACCTAACCTAACCTAACGTTTCCAACCCATTTTCTTCTTGGCTTAAATCATGTATACGTTATATTGTGTAGATTTAGGGTAGGTCATCTCTATATTTTTGTGATATGAGACCAGCATCAGCCAGTAAAGTTAAATAATGGTTATTTCATTAGTGTTATTAGGCAAGCAAGGGTGAAATACAGTTTGATATTATAGTAATCAGGAAAATAAGTCCAGATTCGTGTTCAGCATGACCGAAAACCTCATTGCACCAGTTTTCATGAGATTCGGAGGTGTGGAAATTTGCATGAAATTTTGTAGGGTACACCCTTAGAATTTTTTAGATAAATCACATATTTTGAAATAACTCAAATTTTATAGGGTTTACGTAAAAAACGTATGGAATATAAAAGAAAGAACAGGAAACGCCCGTTCTATTGAGCTATAGTGAAATGATATTGGAAATTAATTATAGATGTAGGAGTGTAAAGTATTATGCATTATTTTCTTGCATAAAATTTTAATTTTCTTCATATGTATTAGAGTTATTGGAAAGATGATGACTATATGAGATAGACATTATCAAACTCCATAACTTTACTTCTATACAATCTTCCTGTAGCACTAATATTTACGTATAAAATGGAAATAACCTTTTCGACCTCAATTTTGGTGGCATTTACGGGCTAAAAAATGGAAAATCCAAATATTATAGTAATGACAAAACTAATTCCAGATTCGTGATCAGCATGACCGAGAACACCTTGGTACCAATGTTCATGAGTTGTGTTGAAATATTAAAAAAATCTTAGGAGGAAAAAGAAACGAAAATAGTAATAAGTATAAAGATAAGGACAGGAAATAACTAGAAAAAAAGAGGAAGAGGAGAAGAAAATAATACCAATACAACGGTAGATAGATAACACAACAAACAACACACAACAAACAGTAAACAACCCCAAAAAAAAACAGAAACCAAACAACAAACAGAAATAAACAAATAAACAGCAAACAACAAACAGTAAACAGCCGTTGGTTCTTCACTATTCACTGACCACAGAAAGTAATAAGCTTCACGTCCCGCCCTTGAAAAAACAGATAATCAAGCTGGATAATCAGACTGGAAGACAAAGACACTAACGAGGAACACAATGGAGGAGGAGGAGGAGGAGGAGGAGGAGGAGGAGGAGGAGGAGGAGGAGGAGGAGGAGGAGGAGGAGGAGGAGGGAGGTAAGAGGAAAAGTGGATGATGTGGTAAGAGAGGAAGTATAATAGATGAGGATATGAAAGTGTGGAATGATAAAGGAAGGAAGGAAGGAAGGAAGGAAGGAAGGAAGGAAGGAAGGAGAATAAAAACTTAAACACGAGAGAGAGAGAGAGAGAGAGAGAGAGAGAGAGAGAGAGAGAGAGAGAGAGAGAGAGAGAGAGAGAGAGAGAGAGAGAGAGAGAGAGAGAGAGAGAGATAAAGAAAGCAAGGGTTAATACAGGACAACAATAGAGGGAGGAACAGGAAGAAGGAAAAACCGATAAAAAAAGAAAGAAACAAGGAAACAGGTACAGAGAATAGAAGACAAAAAAAAGGCAGAAAATCCCACAAAAGAGAAAACAAAAGACACACGAGAGAGAGAGAGAGAGAGAGAGAGAGAGAGAGAGAGAGGAGAGGAGAGAGAGAGAGAGAGAGAGAGAGAGAGAGAGAGAGAGAGAGAGATTCATATTACGAAATGTCAATAATATCAGCTAATTTTAGATATTTAACTCTTTACCTCCCTCTCTTTTCCCCTCCCCTCTCCCCTCTCTTTTCCCCTCCCTCTCCCCTTCTCCCCTCTCTCTCTCTAACATGACACAGCACAATTTATACATGATTTCACCATAATTGCCTATGTTAACACACCCTCAATGGGAAGGGAGGAAGGGGAGGGGAAGGGAGGGGAGGAAGGGGAGGAAGGGGAGGGGAGGAAGGGAGAAAGGGGAAGAGGAAGGGAAAGTGAGAGGGAAGGAAGTGAAAATAAAGAGAGAGAGAGAGAGAGAGAGAGAGAGAGAGAGAGAGAGAGAGAGAGAGAGAGAGAGAGAGAGAGAGAGAGAGAGAGAGAGAGAGAGAGAGAGAGAATGTACACATATCTCTCTATTATTATTATACAATTTCGTGAGTGTCATTAGGAAATGTCACGCAGATATTACGTAAAAAAAAATAAAGGGAGTAAAAAAAAAAAGTGAATAATTATACACACCTGTGAACATGTGCATCCAGGTGTGTGTGTGTGTGTGTGTGTGTGTGTGTGTGTGTGTGTGTGTGTGTGTGTGTGTGTGTGTGTGTGTGTGTGTGTGTATGTGTGTGTGTGTGTTAGTTAATGAAAAGTGACAGTAATAATAAACCAATGAGAGAAAGAGAAAGAGAAAGAGAGAGAGAGAGAGAGAGAGAGAGAGAGAGAGAGAGAGAGAGAGAGAGAGAGAGAGAGAGAGAGAGAGAGATAACAGCCTCAAATGGGAGTGTAACAAGACCACATAAATTCGTACATAAACAGAGGGGAAAGCAGAAAATACTGACACTTCCCCTCATAAAGTGGAGTATGAAGGAATATTTGGCGCCAAAATGACCTACTTAAGTGGCCCCACAACCCTTTCCCCTCACCCTCACCCCCCCTTTAAAATGTGAGGGGAGATTAGAGGGGAAAAATGAAGGGGAATGGAAGGGATAGTTTCCAGTTTGGTTAGACTAGGATAGGAAGGAGGATAGGAAGAGGAGGAGGAGGAGGAGGAGGAGGAGGAGGAGGAGGAGGAGGAGGAGGAGGAGGAGGAGGAGGAGGAGTTAAATTGTCTTGCATCTAATATTAGGTGAAAATGTTTTGGTGTGTGTGTGTGTGTGTGTGTGTGTGTGTGTGTGTGTGTGTGTGTGTGTGTGTGTGTGTGTGTGTGTGTGTGTGTGTGTGTCTCTCTCTTTTTCTTCCCTGTCATGTCACCTTCCATATATTCCTTACCTAACACACACACACACACACACACACACACACACACACACACACACACACACACACACACACACACACACACACACACACACACACACAGTACACAATCTAACTATATCTACCAAAACAAACAGAACAAAATAGGACATCCAAACAGGAGTAGAGTGATGTGTGTGTGTGTGTCTGTTTGCAGTGACGTTAATAATACCATAGACAAGGCTGACCACACCTTACCTGGTATCGAGAGAGAGAGAGAGAGAGAGAGAGAGAGAGAGAGAGAGAGAGAGAGAGAGAGAGAGAGAGAGAGAGAGAGAGAGAGAGAGAGAGAGAGAGGTACCTGACAACCATCGATTCATCTCTCTCTATCTCTCTCTCTCTCTCTCTCTCTCTCTAATCTACAACATCAATAACTATAACAATAAATAAAGAAAGAAAACAAAAAATTCATTAGAAAGATCAAAATGAGAATCTTAACCCAAAGTCTTCTCAAATCTCACATACTAATGAAGAGAACAGATAAAAAAAAACATGAAAGGTTATGAAAAGATGGATTGCAAAGAGTTTAAAAGGCACTAAAGAGGTTTAAATGCCACTTATACTAAACTTCATAGACGCCTGAAACATGTATAAACGCCTGAATGCTTGCTAAGATATTCCCTGTTACTTTGAGAGAGAGAGAGAGAGAGAGAGAGAGAGAGAGAGAGAGAGAGAGAGAGAGAGAGAGAGAGAGAGAGAGAGAGAGAGTGTAACAGTGATATAATAATAGGGACGAATACGGTACTGTAGGAATCTCTCACGCACACGCACACGCACACACACACACACACACACACACACACACACACACACACACACATGTAGGAAGTCAATCTGAGCCTCCAGTCACGAATGTGCAAAGTTTCCTCCTCCATCATTACCACAACGAGAGAGAAGAGAGAGAGAGAGAGAGAGAGAGAGAGAGAGAGAGAGAGAGAGAGAGGAGAGAGAGAGAGAGAGAGAGAATAAAACACTATATATATACACACCAAAAATACCTTAAAATTACCAACAGGAAAACCAAAATACTTGTCAATGTTTCCTTTGTCATCACTTCCCTCCCCTCAACCTCTCCCCTTCACCCCTTCACCCCTTCACCTCCCACCCTTCTCACCCTTACTTCACTCCCTTCTTTCCTCCTCCTTCCCTTCCTTCCTTCCTTCCTTCCTTCGTTCCCTTATCCTCCTCCTCCTCCTCCTCCTCCTCCTCCTCCTCTTCCTCCCTCATGACCTACACAAAGGAGATATAAAGGCCATAATCCATTACCTTGACGAGTGATCTGGAGGAGGGGAGGAGGAGGAGGAGGAGGAGGAGGAGGAGGAGGAGGAGGAGGAGGGAGAGGAGAGAGACAATAGCGTGTCTGGAATGCCATTGGTCAACTGTCTCCTAGCTGCAGGCCCAAAACAGGTCAATAATACCCCTCTCCCTCTCCCCCTCTCTCTCTCTCTCTCTCTCTCTCTCTCTCTCTCTCTCTCTCTCTCTCTCTCTCTCTCTCGTTAGTTTCCCCAATCATCTTAGAAAGGTTCAGAGGGAAACTTTATCGCACGAAATGGAGGGGAAAATAGAAGGGCTGCCCGACTTTTCCTCCTAATTCCTACATCTATTTCCCCTCTAAATCTATTTCCCCTCGTCAGTCCAAGGTCACTCACTACACAACTCTACTACAACTTAGGAGGAGATAAATAATAAAATAAAATCAAATATAATAAAATAGATTAATAATTTTCCCCGTTTTTTTCCTATTCTATTTTCTCTCTTCCTATTTTTCTTCATTCTTCTTCCTCTTTATCTCCTTAATTTTTTTCTATCATATTACATCAACGCTCACCTCGGCTTCCCCTCTTTTCACCTTTTTCCCCTTACTCTTCCTTTCCTCTCTTTTATATATCCTTCCTCACTCTCTTCTTTCCCCTCTTTTCCCCTCACTCTCTCTCTTTCCCCTCTCTGCCGTATCCTGATAATTACCCGAGACACACCTTCATTGGGCTAATTAAACACCTGTCTTCTGTCACCTTTGTGTGGAAGGATCATCTCATTACCTATCTCTCTCTCTCTCTCTCTCTCTCTCTCTCTCTCTCTCTCTCTCTCTCTCTCTCTCTCTCTCTCTCTCTCTCTCTCTCTCTCTCTCTCTCTCTCTCTCTCTGTCGAAATTCAATTATCTTTTACTTCGATATTTCTAATTTTCTGTCAATATTTACAAGTTTAATTTGCGTTCATTGTTTCCCTCCTTTGCAGATTTTCATTTATTTATTTCAACCTGCGAACAAGGCGACGACCAATTTGGAAGTTTCGAAACGACCCCATCCAAAATTTGTCTGTGTGTCTGTATGTCTGTATGTGTGTGTGTCTGTCTGTCTGTCTGTCTGTCTACCTCTTACCTCCCTTTCTACCTCCTACTTCCTACCTCCCTTTCTCTCTGAAGCGAGCAGTTTATGTATTGTTATGTTATGTTATGTTATGTTATGTTATGTTATGTCATGGTCACCCAGCATGTCTATTCATTACCAAACTGTTACCCTCTCCTCACCCCTTCCATCACGCTTGTCTCATATAGATTACTTAGCATCTAGTCTACATTCATAAAGTTGATAGAAGGAAGGAAGGAAGGAAGGAAGACAGGTATAGATAACTAACATTGTAACTACGTATTAACACTTACATAGCAGCGCTGGTAACAGGTAACAGGTAACACGCGGTAATCCTCTTCTTAACACACGGTATTATCACTACAAAATATACATGAACGCGCGATGGATGGGCGAGGTGAGGTGAGGTGAGGTGAGGCGAGGTTTGCAGTGTTCAGATGGATGGAAGTATAACCACACCGCCTTCTCTACCCTCCCCGCTGCCCGCTGGCTTCTGTCGACACCTCAAGGCTAGCTAGGCAAGGGTGTAATACTAGGTCTTGCCAGATAGTGAATATTAGGTTATGTTATTCCTTGAAATTAATAATGTAATCTAACTTTTGTTAATATATTTTTTTTTAACACCACGCTGTTATGAATGCATGTAGTACAACAGGTTATGTAATAATTCCTTGCTTTACGATGTTTTAACGATTATTAGTTTTATTAGTTATATAGCAACACTGTCAGTCATGTTTGCTAGCCTGAACCGGATATGCTAAAGAGCGATCACCTTTTCCTTACCAAGCCATTCGTCTCATTATAATTATGGTTTTAATCACCAAATATAACCAGAGTTGATAATTATTAATACGCCAAAACGGCAAATCCTATTACTACTGACTCGTGAAGTAAGGCAGAGGAAGGCTGAAAGGTTGGTACGAGACGGCTGCCTGGTGCTTCGAACGTCTGAACAACACGTAATGAGCGAGTGAGTGAGTGAGTGAAGCAGCTGACTCCCTCCCCCCCCCACAACCCACTTGGTAACTGCGTGGAGGTGGGGTGGGAGAGGGAGGGAGAGAGGAGGGAGAGGAGGGGTAGCAGACAGGACAGCTTGCCACTTCACACATACAATATATATTTCACCACCAATCTATTTATTCGTTAGAAACTATAATGTTGATCTGAATCCTAGAAGACATTATGAAGGTTTAGTAACACCAGTATACTTTAAAAAAAATATATAATGGCTGAGGTGATAACTTATTTTAAACGAGCTGTTGTATGTTTGTGTGTGTGTGTGTGTGTGTGTGTGTGTGTGTTTGTTCAGTCTGAGGGACAAGACTCATCAGGCAGTATCCTTCACTTGGTAATTTTGCAGCAACTACCCAAATTGAAGCGAGCAATTTGGGTATGCTGGGTGAGTGGTTTTGGGGGTCAAGGTCACCCAGCATGTCTATATTTAATTTTTTTTCCTTCTGGAGATTCAAAGACGAGAATTTAGAGAGAGATACGTTACAATTAGCTTTGTTACTGAACATATAATTTCCTTACCTAATTAAGATGAATTAACAAGGTGTGCAAACGAGTCTTAATTAATATATATAGGAGAGAGAGAGAGAGAGAGAGAGAGAGAGAGAGAGAGAGAGAGAGAGAGAGAGAGAGAGAGAGAGAGAGAGAGAGAGAGAGAGAGAGAGAGAGAGAGAGAAGGAAATAATTAGATTAAAACTCATTTACAACCACATTAATCTTCCTCTTAGTATATAAAACATTAATTTCCATTTAACTGAATCAATAATGCTAATTAGACACTGAGGGAAACACGCATACAACTTCAAACCAAACAGAGGGGAAACTGAGGGGAAACTAGGAGGCAAAACCCATTCCTAACCCCAATCTTTTTTTTCCCCTCACACGTAACCTCATAATACAGGGAATCCATCCATTTTTCCCCTTTTCCTCGTCGGTTTAAGCATATCTTCGCCAAGCTTGAGGGGAAACTTAACAAATTATGCAAATCACACACAAAGGAAAACCAGATGATTTAAAACCGGTTCAGACTGTAGCAAACGAGGGGAGAAGAGGGGAAGAAAAGCATGGAAGAGGGGAGAGGGAGGGAGGGAGGGTAAGAAGAGGATGAGGAATGGGAGGTGAAGATGAATGTGGTGGAAGGGAGAGAAAGAGAGGAGAATGAGGGAGGTGGAGAGAGGAAGGAAGGGAGGGTAAAATGTGGAGAGTGATGTGAGATAGAGAGAGAGAGAGAGGAGAGAGAGAGAGAGAGAGAGAGAGAGAGAGAGAGACGAGAGAGGAGAAGAGAGAGAGAGAGAGAGAGAGAGAGAGAGAGAGATACGCTCGTGTGCATTCCGTTACGTACGTGTGTGTGTGTGTGTGTGTGTGTGTGTGTGTGTGTGTGTGTGTGTGTGTGTGTGTGTGTGTGTGTGTGTGTGTGTGTGTGTGTGTGTGTGTGTGTGTGTGTGTTGCAAGAAATTAATATGTGTTAGAGTAGAGCGTGAGTTGTGTCATTATCTCTCTCTCTCTCTCTCTCTCTCTCTCTCTCTCTCTCTCTCTCTCTCTCTCTCTCTCTCTCTCACATCCATCACCTCCACGGAATCTGAAATACTTGCCCTAAATTTCCCTTTCATTTTTCCTTCCCTCTCTTCACTTTCCCCTCCCTTCCCTCACTCCCTCTTTCCCCTCTGTCGACGGTCCTATCACTCATCCTTGTAGTCTCTCTCTCTCTCTCTCTCTCTCTCTCTCTCTCTCTCTCTCTCTCTCTCTCTCTCTCTCTCTCTCTCTTGCTACCCTTCATTAATATCCAGTACCTCTACCTATCCTTCCCTCCTCTTCCCCTCACTCACTCCCTCCTCTTCCCCTCCTTTCCCCTCACTCACTCCCTCCTGTTTGGTGCATTAATTTGGAAATGTAATTATCAACATCAGTTCCACTTCTGCAACATTTTGAAAACAACACTAAAACAAAGACTCAATTATATATTCTAACTTGTACACCTCTCCCCTCATTTCCCCTCTCTCTCTCTCTCTCTCTCTCTCTCTCTCTCTCTCTCTCTCTCTCTCTCTCTCTCTCTCTCTCTCCCGTTCCTTCCCCTCACACTGACTGCATCTCCTCCCCTCGACTACTAGATAATAAATGATGATGTATTATTTAAAAGGTTAATGAGGGGAAGACAAGTGTGAATTATTGTATAAGTAAGACTGTGTGTGGTGATGTATGGTGGTGGTGGTGGTGGTGGTGGTGGTGGTGGTGGTGGTGGTGGTGGTGGTGGTGGTGGTGGTGGTGGTGGTGGTGGTGTTCCCTTGCGTGCAGGAATGATGAGTGAGGGGAAGGAAGGAGGGCACACTGAGGGGACGTGATAGAGAGTACATAGGAGGAGGAAGGGAGTGAGGGGAAAGGAAGATAAATATAAATAATAGCAAAAGACATAATATTCTTAC